>PVKS010000096.1:0-279729 GCA_004027875.1 Aplodontia rufa
TTTTTTTTAAAGAGAGAGGGACAGTGAGAGTGACAGAGAAAGAGAGAAACAACTTTATTGAGTTTTTCACATGGCCTTAGTTGCTCCAACACTTAGTTGTGTAGTGGTGCTGGGGTTTGAACCCGGGTCCTCGTGCTTGCCAGGCAGGTGCTGAAACCGCTGAGCCATCGCTCCAGCCCTGACATATATGGATTCTTAAAATTGAGTTTGAGAAATATTTTAGTTTCTTAAACTTGGTGGATTCAGATAAGCTTCACTTGGTTTCTGAAGTTCCTTAGTGAAAATAATAAAAAAAGAGAAAGGGACAGTGAGATAGAATCAATTTTATTTAGTTTTTCATGTGGCTTTCTTTGCTCTGACACTTTGTTGTATAAATGGTGCTGGAGTTTGAACCCGTGCACTTGCGCATGCCAGGCAAGTGCTGTCACTGCTGAGCTACCGCTCCAGCCCCCCAAATAATTTGTTTTTAGTCAGTATTTATGATATTTTTTTCAGTACAGATTCATAACCTACTTTTCTATGGTTATGAAAACACTGAATCCAGTAATCTTTTTTTTACCCTTCCTGTTAATCTCTTCTAACTGAAAACGTTCTCTGTATGTATTCAGATTGTGACCCTTGGTGGTAAAAAATGGAATTTTCTTCTAAAGTGTGATAATCTAGTATGAGATAATATGTCTGAGATTTGTGGATAAGTAAGTTTTTTCTATTTCCACTTCTGACCTTCCAGTGCTCACCTAGCAAGTAGGATGCTTGTCATCTAAGATTCAGGTATGGGGTATTTAAACTGTTTCTATCACAGTCTCAGAAATAAGGACAGGAGGGCTGGAGCTGTGGCTCAGCAGTTTCGGTGCTTGCCCTGCAAGCACGAGGACCTGGGTTCAAACCCCAGCACCATGTACACAACTAAGTGTTGGAACAATGAAGGCCATGTGAAAAACTAAAATAAAGTTGTTTCTCTCTTTCTCACTGTCCTTCTCTCTTTAATAAAAAAAGAAAAAAAAAAAGAAATAAGGACAGGACTATTTTTAGCATATTTTATTAATTTATTTTAATTAATTAATTGGCACTGAGAATGGAACCCAGAGGTGCTTTACCACTGAGCCACATCCCCAGCTCTTTTTATTTTTATTTTGAGACAGGTCTTGCTAAGGTTCTTAGGCTCTTACTTATTTACTAAGGCTGGTCTCAAATTTGTGACCCTCCTGCCTCAGCCTCCGAAGTCTCTGGGATTACAGGTGTGTGCCCCTGCATCTGCTGCAAATTTTTTTTTTCAGGGCTGAGGACCAAACTGAACTCCGGCCTTGCACATGCTAGGTAAGCGCTCTGCCACTGAGCTAAATCCCCAACCCCTGCTGCAAATTTTATAGCACAGAATTCAAAAGGTAAAATGCATACCCTTAGATACACATTCTACCTTTCCCATCAATCCCGTTCGTCTTCCTGGAGGCAACTAATAACCCTTTTCTTAATATCCTTTCTGTATGGCTGGAGAGGTGGTTCAGTAATAGAGCACTTGCCTGGCATGTGTGAGGACCCAGTTTTGATCCCCAGCACCACATACATAACTGAGTGGAGGAAAAATATAACCAAGTGGGAAGAAAAAAAAATTCTTTTTGGAGATATCATCCATGTATAAAGCTTATATATATATATTTCTTGCTTAAAAAAAGAAAAAAGAAAGATCACACTGTTAATACTATCTGTGATACTAGTTTGGTGGAAGGTGATTTCGTGTCCTACAGAGTTGAAGAATGAAAAGCTACTGGGATTGCAGACGTGCGCCATTGTGCCTGGCTGTAAGGGTAAATTCTTAGAAATAGAATTGCTCAACCAGGTGCATGGTGCATGCCTGCAATCCCAGTGACTTGGGATACTGAGGCAGGATGATCGCAAGTTCAAGGCCAGCGCCAGCAATTTAGCAAGGTTCCTAACAATTTAGACAGACCCTGTCTCAAAATAAAAAAATAAAGGGGCCGGAACGGTGGCTCAGTGGTTTTGGCACTTGCCTCCCATGTGCAGGGACGCAAATATGAACCCCAGCACCACGTGCACAATGAAATGTCTGAACAATGAAGGCCAAATGAAAAACTAAATAAAATTGATTCTCTCTCTCCCTCTATTAAAAAATAAATAAATAAAAATTGATGGGAAGGTAGCTCAGTGATAAAGCTCCCCTGGGTTCAATCCCTAGTATCAAAAAAAAAAAAAAGTAGAATTGCTCAAGCTGATTTTTTTTTTAATTTTAAAGAGAGGGACAGTGAGATAGAATCAATTTTATTTAGTTTTTCACGTGGCTTTTGTTGCTCTGACACTTCATTGTGTACGTGGTGCTGGGGTTTGAACCCATATCCCCACTTGAAGTGCTTGCTGCCATTCCAGGCCTTCATGCCAATTGTTTTTTTGTTTATTTGTTTCTTTTTTCTTATGGGACTGAGGATTGAAACCAGGGAGGCTGTACTGCTGAGCTACATCCCCAGCCCTTTGAATCTTTTTTTAAATTTTGAGATAGAGTCTCACTGAGTTACTGAAGCTGACCTCAAAACTCAAAAAAACTTCCTTCTGGGGGCTGGAGCAGTGGCTCAGCATTTGCGGTGCTTGCCTGGCATGCTCAAGTACACAGGTTCAAACCCCAGCACTATGTACGCAACAAAGTCTTGGACCAACAAAAGCCATGAAAAACTAATTAAAATTGATTCTCTCTGTCTGTCTGCATCCCACCCCCACTGTCCCTCTCTCTTTAAAAAATAAAAAAAACCTGGCTGGAGCGGTGGCTCAGCGGTTTCGGCACTTGCCTGGCAAGCACAAGGACCTGAGTTCAAACCCCAGCACCACGTACACAACTAAGTGTTGGAGCAACGAAGGCCATGTGTAAAACCCAATAAAGTTGTTTCTCTGTTTAAAGTAAATAAATAAATAAAAACAAACAAACAACAAAACCAAACTTCCTTTTGCTTTAGACTTCCAGTTATCTGAGATTATAGTTGTTTGCCCTTTTTTTTTTAATTTTTTTTTTTTAGAGAGAGAAAGAAAGACAGTCAATTTTATTCAGTTTTTTTTCATGTGGCTGTAGTTGCTCAGACACTTCGTTGTGTACGTGGTGCTGGGGTTTGAACTAGCATGCTTGCACATACCAGGCAAGTACCGTAACCTCTGAACCACAACTCCAGCGCCACAACTTTTTCTTTTCTTTCTTTCTTTTTTTTTTTACGTTTCTTATTCATTTGTTCAACAGAACTTTTGAGCCCCAATAGTGTGCCAGGGAGGGACTATGCTAGGTGCTAGAGCTATGTTAAGGCAGATATAGTCTTTGTTTGCCTTTGTGGCTGTTATGGTCCAGTGGGGAAGACCTCCATTAAATAAATAACCAATACTGTTTCTGTCAGTGCTGTGCAGAGCCCTAATGGGAAGCCCAGACAAGGCTGATTGGGTGAAAGGGCTGTCAAGGAAGATCTTTGAGCAATTGACTTTTTTTTTTTTTTTCAAAAAGGAAAGAGTCAGTTTATTTTTCATCTGTTCTTTGTTTTTCCTCCACTTGTTATATATGTGGAATCAAGCCTGGGTCCTCACACATGCCAGGTAGGTACTCTATAGCTAAGCCACCTCTCCAGCCCAAGCAATTGACTTTCCTTTCCTTTTTTTTTTTTTTTTTTTTAAGTGCTGTAACTGCTGAGCCATTGCTCCAGCCCTAGCAATTGACTTTTAAACTGAAACCTAAGGGGATGGAGCGGTGGCTCAGCAGTTACAGCTCTTGCCCCAGCATGCGTGAGTACAAACCCCAGCACCACATGAAAGTCTCAGAACAGCAAAAACTGCATGAAAAACTAAATAAAAAAATTGTTTCTTTCTCTCTCTCACTGTTCCTCTCTTTTTATTAAAAAAAAATCTAAGCATGAGGGTATTACAAAAGACAATTGTAGGTAGAGGGAACAGGTTTTGGTGAAGGTCATGAGAGGGGAAAGAATGTGGATATTTTGAGAATTTGAAAGAAGTTTGAGCATGGCTAGTACTTAGGGAGTGACATGGAGAGAGGAGGTGAGGAGGTTTCAGAACTTGGGGACTTGCCAAAAAAAAAAAAAGTAAATAACAGTGATTTTTTTTTTTTTTTTAAGAGAGAGGGACAGTGAGAGAGAGAAAGAGATAATCAATTTTATTTAGTTTTCCAAGTGCCCTTCATTGCTGTGTACGGGTGCTGGGGTTTAAACTTGTGTACTTGCACATGCTGGGCAAGCACCATAACCACTCAGCCATCGCTCCAGCCCCTAACACAGTGAATTTTGAGATGAAACTCTGTAGAGATTTTTTTTCTGTTGATTTTTTTCTCCTGCACAAATTTTAGTTTATTAATATTGATGCTGAAACCCTCAGTGTTACAAAGAAATTTGGTGCTTGTGCATCTTGAACTTTATTTGTATGAGAACATCCCTGAATAAAGCCTATTATTTTGGTCTTATTTTCTCTCAGGTCCTGCAAATTAAACTTAGTTGGCTGGATTAGGTCTTAAAAATTTAGGATCTGGGTTGGAATGGTGGCTTGGCGGTTACAGCTCTTGCCTGGCATGCGCGAGGACACAGGTTCAAACCCCAGCACCATGTACATAATGCAGTATTGGAGCAACGAAACCACATGAAAAATTAAATAAAATTGATTCTTTCTCTCTCATTGTCCTTCTCTCTCTTGAACAATAACAACAAAAAAAATTAGGATCTTAGGGCTGGAGTGGTTGGTGGAGTGGTTGCTCGGTGGCTGGATTGTTTGCCTGGTATGTGCAAGGACCTGGGTTCGAACCCCAGCACCACTATACAACTAAGTGTCAGAGAAACAAAGGCCAGATTGAAAAATAAATAAAATTGATTCTCTCTCATTCTTACCCTCTCTCAAGTGTTTCAACCGATGAGCCACCACTCCAGCCTCTGTCCTTCACTTTTTTTTTTTCAGGGCTAAGGACCGAACTCAGGGCCTTGTGCATGCTAGGCAAGCACTCTGCCACTGAGCTAAATCCCCAACCACTGTCCTTCACTCTTTAAGAAAAAAAAAATTTGTTTGGAGGGGCTGGAGTAGTGGCTCCGTGGTTACATTACTTGCCTGGCATGCACGAGTATGTGAGTTCAAACCCCAGCACCACGTACACAACAATGTCTCGGAGCAGCGAGTCACATGAAAAACTAAATAAAATTTGTATCTCTCTCTCTCTCTCTCATTGTCCTTTTTTAAAAAATTTGTTTGAAATTAGGATTATTGGGTAACAATTCTTAGATTATAGGGAATGATGGGATTGCTAGTTTGCTAGATATTGCTATTTAGGAAACAAAAAAACTTATATCTAGGGATTATTGACTGTTTTGTAATCCTCATGGGACTAGGAAAAGCGCACACATGTTCTTATTATGAAGTGGTGAATATAGTATTCTATCCTGCCTGTCATCTAGGCCATATGTCTTAACATGATGCATAAGTCTTGTTGGACAAGTGGATCAGTAGCCCAAGGTCTATTATATCTGAATATTTGAAAGCATTTTTATTTGGGATCCATTTTAACTCTGGATGTATGAAAGCATTTTTATCTGCAAATATATTGCTTTTTGTTTGGAAATCATAGCATTCAAAGCCCAGATGGCCCTGTTTGACTTAGTACCTTTCTTATGTAACTGGATCAGCTTGCCCTGTTTTCATAACTTAAAGTATACTTTTGATTTAGCAGCCTATCACTGGTGATCAAGGAATGAAAATGTGCACATTTTTCTGGCTTTTCAGGAAGGGAACATCTGTGTTTCTGATGGCTTAAGGGTATTAGGATGAGAGAGAGGAGACTGTTCAACAGTGAAAAATCACAGCTTTGTTATTAGATTATCTGTGGTGAGTTGAGACTTTTAATATATTATCTTTGAAATAAGGCATGACACGTCTCTCCATGTGAAGTCTGGATCAATATTTTATGGAGCATCTGCTTACATTTTCTTTCATGCCTTTTTTTTTTTCTTTTAAAGAGAGAGGGACAGTGAGAGAGACAGAGAAAGAGGAAAGAGAGAAACAACTTTATTTAGTTTTTCACATGGCCTTCGTTGCTCCAACACTTGGTCGTGTACGTGGTGCTGGGGTTTGAACCCGGGTCCTCGTGCTTGCCAGGCAAGCACCGAAACCGCTGAGCCACTGCTCCAGCCCCTCATGTCTTGTCTTGATGGAGACTGTCATTTCTGGGTTTTTCCTTGTTTCTAAGTGTTCTCTGTTTTTTTTACTCTTACATTTGGGTTGTGCAAATGAAGGAATGGCTAGCTTGGTTGGAGTAAGAAGAGTAATTTTTTGTCATCAGTGACTGGGTTTCAGCATGCCTTGTAATAGCATTTTAATCTGTTTCTTAGAACTTCTAAAGATGTTTTAATAACAGATGTTGACTGTGTTTTTTGAAAATAAGACCCAAAAGGGGATAATTGATTTTAAAGTTCATCATTCTATTTTTGTGTTTACCTTTGTAGTTTTTGTTTGTTTGTTTGTTTTTTAAGAGAGAGAGAAAATCAGCTTTATTTAGTTTTCCATGTGGCCTTTGTTTCTCCAACAGTTGTGTATGTAGTGCTGGGGTTTGAACCTGGGTCCTCACGCATGTCAGGTAAATGCTCCAACTGCTGAGCTCCAGCCCCTTACCTTTGTAGTTTATCTTGGTCATGATAATTTTTTTTTTTTTTTTTGTAATTTAAAGAGGTGAATCTCATTATGTTGCCCAGACTTTCTTGGGTTGAAGTAATACTCTGGCCTGAACCTCCCAAGTAGCTAGGGCCACAGGCATATGCCATCATGCCTGGCTTTGTCATGATTTTTTGCAGTGGTATGAACGTTGCTCACATATTTGACCTCTGTTAAAGTAACCTCTTGAGGTTAGTGATCATTGTGTGGTTACACCCAGGCTCTGGTAGAGATTCAGGTCACATTAGACAGCTTGCTTCCATTAGAGTTGAGTCAAGACACGGATTCTAAAATAGGAGACAGTGGCTTTTAAATTTTTTTTTTTTGGTTTGTTTAAATTTCTACTTTCCTTACCTTTCACTGGTAACAGATTCACCATTGACCTTATGTTTTTGAAATTTTGGTGATTCTGTTTAAATGATGGGTTTATAGATAAGAGTGTTAGGATGTTGAGGGTTTTAATAATTAAATGTCTTGTTCAAATAGTAAGAATACATAGTTCAGAGTCAAATAGTACTATAAGACTTGTCATACAAAAATAACAACAAAATATCTGTGCCATTTCTTCTTGTTCTCAAATACTTTTTTTCCCCCCTCAGTACCAGGGATTGAACCCAGGGGCACTTAACTACTGAGCCACATCCCCAGCTCTTTTTATTTTTTGTTTTGAGGCAAGGTCTTGCTAAGTTGCTTAGGGACTCAAATTAAATTGCTGAGGCTGGCTTTGAACTTAGGATCCTCCTGCCTTAGCCTCCTGAGTTGCCAGTATTATAGGTGTGAGCCTTGTTTCAAATGTGTTTAATACACATGTGAGTTTTTTTCCTGATATTATCTCCATATTTCTACATGGCATGTGTATAGTGTTCTGTTCTCTTTCTTTCCCAACCAATCCAGGGGTGCTCTACCACTGAGCCATGGCCCCCAGACCGTTTGTATTTTTATTTTGGACAGGGTCTCTCTAAGTTGCCCAGCCTGACCTCAAATTTGTGGTCTTGTGATCTTTCTGCCTCAGCCTTCTGATTGGCTTGGATTACAAGTGTGTACTACCATGCCCAGCTATTGATTTTTCTACTCTTACGTATCATTTATTGAATTTATACTGTAGGAGAAGATTTGCATTCTTTTTTTTTTTTTTTGTGGTCCTAGTGATTGAACCCAGGGCCTTGTATGTGCTAGGCAAGTGCTCTATCTCTAAAGTTCACCCATAGCTCTTGTTTTTTTTCTGACTTCAATCTTTTTTTTTTTTTTGAGAGGGAATGAATCAATTTTATTTGTTTTTTCATCTGGCCTTTGTTTCTCCAACACTTAGTTGTATATGTGGTGCTGGGGTTCAAATCTGGGTCCTTGTGCATGCCAGGCAAGTGCTCCAACTGCTGAGCCACTGCTTCAGCCGCTTTCAACCCTTTTTTTAAGCTTTATTCTGAGACAGAATCTTGCTAAGTTGGTCAGGCTAGTCTCGAACTTGGGATCTTTCTACTTCAGCCTTCCAAGTAGCTAGGATTACGTGTGTGTACCACTGTGCCTGGCTAAGATTTTGCATTCTTGCATTGTTACCCACCCTTTACACTTCCTGCTACCCTTCTAATTCAGATATATCACAATCTTGATCATATCAGTATCTTGTATCAGGGTTCAGTCAGAAAAATAAGCCATTCTTGGGTGTTTCAAAGAGGATATTAAATGTTTACAGAATCTTTGGAAGGTTGAAAGAGCATGTCAGGGAAAGACATGTTGCAAAGGTTTCCAAAAACCTTGCCATTAATAATCTTAGCTGCCTTAAGCACCAAAGCAGGCAGTTGGTAGGAGAACATTAGAAATTGCTGCAAACTACATGTCTGTTCCCTCTGAGGCCACACACCTGTCATTGCTGTTGGAGGGCAATAATGGTATCTGCCTTTCTTCCACTATCTATATCTTGGTGGAATTTAAACACAGTCCACTGACAGAGAATTCTGGGAAATGTAGTTTCCAGGTCTCTAGTCTCTCCTTCTCTAGATGAATCTGGAAGGAAATAGAGGTTAAAAAAAAAAAAGCACTCAATCTAATGATTGTTTACCAAGATTATTTAATTCCTTTACAATTTTTCCCTAGATGTAACAATTATCATTCATTCTTTCCTTCCTCCTTTTTTTTTTTGGCTTGAGTTGATGAATATAAATAATCAATAATCACTAAACACCGACAGAAGTATAAATCTCTCTCTCATTTTCTTTCTTTTTTTTTTTTTTTTTTAAAGAAAGAGGGACAGTGTGTGAGAAAGAATCTATTTTATTTAGTTTTTCATGTGGATTTTGTTGCTTGGATACTTCGTTGTGTACATGGTGCTGGGGTTTGAACCTGCACATAGTTGCGCATGCCAGGCAAGCGCTGTAACCATGGAGCCACTGCTCCAGTCCCTGAATCTTTTCTTAATACATTCAAACACATTAGTGGAACCCCTTTTTTAAGAGACTTTATGAAAAAGGGTCAAAAGAGGGAGGATTGTGTGTCTGAACTATCTTCTTCCTACTACTAATACTTGGGGGTAGTTTGACTAGATAAAAAATTTTATGTTGGGATGGGCATGGTATTACACGCCTATAATCCCAGTGGTTCAGGAAGCTGAGGCAGGAGGATCTCAAGTTCAGGGGCAGCCTCAGCAACTTAGCCCGCCCTTAAGCAACTTATTGAGACCCTGTCTCAAAATAAAAAGTGGGGGAGTGCATTGGGACAGTGGCTCCGTGATTATGGCATTTGCCTGGCATGTGCAAGGATGCGGGTTCGAACCCCAGTACCATATACACAACAAAGTGTAGGAGCAATTAAGGCCAAATGAAAAACTAAATAAAATTCTCTCTCTCTCTCTAACAAAAATAAAAATAAAATAAATAAAAACAAAGAAATAGAAAGGACTTGGGATGTGACTCAGTGGCCGAGTACCCCTGGGTTCAGTCCCCAGTAACACCCCCCCACAAATGTTTGAAGTTATAGTTCTTTAAAAATTATAAGCTCTTGCTTTGTGGCATTATGAACTTTCATGCTATTCTAATTCCGAATTTTTTTTATGAGGTCTGTTTTTTTCTCTGGACAATTTTAGTATCTTGTCTTTATCCCTGGATAAAGAGAGAAACAACTTCATTTAGTTTTTCACATGGCCTATGGTTGCTCCAACACTCAGTTGTGTACGTGGTGCTGGGGTTTGAACCCAGGTTCTCGTGCTTGCCAGGCAAGTGCCGAAACCGCTGAGCCACCGCTCCAGCCCCTGTGCTTTTCAATCTTAAAGCTTATTTTCACCTGTCCTGGGAAATCTTCTTGTATAATTTCTTGTATTGATAATGTATTCCCTTTTTTATAATTATTTCTCTTCTCTTTCTGGGAACCCTTATCCAGATGGTGAAACTCTTAGACTAGTCCTTCAATTTTTTTCTCACCAGTTTTTGATGTTTTTCTTTCATTGGATTTTCTGATTTCCTTAGCTTTTTCTTCCAATTTCTTTCCTTTTTTTTTTCTTGTGTTTGGGATTGAATCCAGGGGTGCTGTACTGCTAAGCTAGCAAAGCTATATCCCCAACCTTTTTTTTTTAATTTTGAGACAAGGTCTTGCTAAGGGCCTAAGTTGCTGAGGTTGGCCTTGAATTTGTAACCTTTCTGTCTTAGCCTCCTAAGTTGCTGGGATTCCAGGCATGGGCCACTATACCCAGCTGTATTTTTAAATTTTTTTGAAATTTTTTTTTTTTAAAGAGAGAGGGACAGTGAGAAAGAGAATCAGTTTTTATTTTTTCATGTGGCTTTTGTTGCTCTGACATTTTGTTGTGTACGTGGTGCTGGAGTTTGAACCCGCATTGTCGTGCATGCAAGGCAAGTTCTGTAACTGCTGAGCCACCACTCCAGCCTGGAATTTTTTATTTTTGTTATCAGTTTTTTTAAATGTCCGAAGAGTCTCTTTTTACTTAGTTTTCCATGTGACTTTCGTTGTTCCTAGACATTGTTGTGTACATGGTGCTGGGGTTTGAACTGGCGTACTCGCACATGCTGGGCAAGCGCCGTAACCGCAGAGCCACCGCTCCAGCCCCATGTATAAATATTTTTGTATATCATCAAAAATTGTTTACTTTGATTGTGTCCTTTCTATCAGAAGTTTTCTTCAAATGTCTGATATTTTTTGACTTTTTTTTTTAAGAACGAGGCACTTTAAAGCTCTGAGTATGGAGCCCTGGGCTCCTCAAGTGGTGGGCACCCCCTTAAGGTGAACTGGCAGGTTGGTTAGAGGATTCCTCCAGTTCCCTGCCTAGAGAGAATAAGTGATGGCAGGTGTTTGAGTGTGTCTGGCTAGTGATGATTCTGGAGTCAAGTGGGAGAAGAGAGTTGGGGAGGGAGGAGAGGTCTTACCATTTTGAGTAGTTAGATATGTTAATTGATCCCCTGTTTTTAGTGTGGCACTCTTGTCCTTAGCCATGACTAGTTCTTTGGTTCAGAAGCTCTCTTGTTCAACTTTACCAATCATCCAGGTGGTAGCATGGGAGAGAAGATAGAGGAATCTGTTTCTTTTATAAACTTTTTTTTTTAAGGCATAGACAGAGGTTTACTTAGGAAGGTAGATACACATTCAAGGGAGAATGCAGACTGTCTCAAGAGTGAGAAGCCTCTTTTATAGACTTTCAGTCTTCCTGTATTATTCCCTCCTATATCCTCTCTTCCTGAGGTACAGGCACCTCTAATTTATGAGCCTTTTCTAAATGTCTTGTCTTTTTCCTTTCAGTGCTGGGAATTAACTCCAGGTGGGCTTTTCCCCTTTTTTCTGTGTTGAGGATTGAAACTAGTGGTGCTTTACCGCTGAGCTACATTCCCAGTCCTTTTTAATTTTTGTTTTGAAACAGGGTCTTTGCCATATCACTGAGGGCCTCGAACTTGTGATCCTTTTGCTTCAGCCTCTTGAGTCCCTGGGATTACAGGTGTGTGTCTCCATGCCTGGCTTCTGTGAAGTTATTTATTCCTAGAATATCTTCATTCCAGCTTTCAAAACTTTGTTGACTTCTGTCTTGATATCTCTTTTCCCATGTTGGTTTTTTTTAAGCTTTTTTTTTTAAAGAGAGAGTCAAAATTTTATTTATTTTTCCATCTGGCCTTTGTTTCTCAGACATTTAGTTGTGTATGTGGTGCTGGGGTTTGAACCCGCGTCCTCGCACATGCCAGGCAAGCGCCATAACCACTGAGCAACTGCTCCAGCCCTCCCATGTTGTTTTGATTTAAAAAAAAATTTTTTTTTTTTTAAGTTCTGAGGATTGAACCCAGGGCCTCATGCTAAGTATTACATATTCTACCCATTAAGCTAAAATCCTAGCCCATTGTTTTGCCTTTTTTTTTTTTAAGGTTCATCATGTCTGTCTGTCTTTTTTTCTTTTTTTTTTCTTTTTTTATTTATTTATTTATTTTTGTACCAGGGATTGAACCCAGGGGTGCTTAACCAGTGATCCACATCCCTAGCCCTTTTTTAAAAAAAGTTTTTTATTTTGAGACAGGGTCTTGTTAATTTGCTAGGACCTTGCTAAATTGCTGAGGGTGACTATGAGCTTGCGATCCATCTGCCTCAGCCTCCAGAGCACCTCGGATTACAGGTGTGCGTTATGCCTGGCTACATTTGCTGTCTTTTAAAAAACAATCTCTTTGCTCTTTTTCTTTTTTCTTTCTTTCTTTTTTTTTTTTTGATACTGTGGAATTGAACCCAGGAGCGCTTTGCCTACTGAGCTGCATCCTACATCTTTTGTCCCCCTGTACCACTTTTTTTGGAGGGACTGGGTCTTGCTAAATTGCTTAGGGCCTCAAATTGCTGAGACTGGCCTCAAACTTGTAATTCTCCTCAGCCTCTTGAGTTGCTGGTATTACAGGTGTGCATCACTGCACCTGGCTCTTCCATGTAAGTTTTTAAAAGAGAAAATCAGTTTTATTTATTTTTAATTTTTTCATCTGGGCTTCGTTTCTCCAATATTTAGTTGTGTACGTGGTGCTGGGGTTCAAACCCAGGTCCTTACACTTGCCAGGCAAGCGCTTTAACTCCAGTGTCTCTCTGGTGTAATTTTAATGGTGTGTTTTTGTTTGTTTGTTTTTTGAAGCGAGAGAGTGAGAAACAGAATCGACCCCATTCAGTTTCCCATGTGGTTTTTATTGCTCTGACACTTAGTTGTGTATGTGCTGCTGGGGTTCAAACCCAGGTCCTCATGCATACTTCATGCATATCAGGCAAGCGCAATACTGCTGAGCTACCATTCCAGCTCCTTAATGGTGTTTTTATGTATTTATTTATATTTATATTTTCTTCATCATCATCATTATCATCATTATTTAAGAGAGAGTAACAGTGTGAGAGAGAAAGATTCAATTTTATTTAGTTTTTTTTTCATGTGGCTTTTGTTGCTCTAACACTTAGTTGTGTACATGGTGCTGCTCTAACACTTAGTTGTGTACATGGTGCTAGGGTTCAGACCCTCATCCTTGTGCATGCCAGGCAAGTGCCATAATTGCTGAACCACAGCTCCAGCCCCCTTAATGGGTGTTTTTATAAGAGAAAATTGATAAATACATTCAGTCTGTCATGTTTAACCAACATATTTATCAGCTTTTTCTTGCTGAGGTCCATTCAGACAACCTAATGTTTGTGCAGTTGGTTAGTAATATTCCTTTGATACAGTATTTTCCAGATTTCCCAAACACCAAGCATCACTTAAGGTGTTTTTTTAGTTGTTTTTGTTTTTTAAAGAGAGAGTTAATTTTTTGATTTTTTTTTTCATCTTGTTGTTTTGTTTTGTTTTGTTTTTCCTTCACTTAGTTGTGTATGTGGTGCTAGAGAGCCAACCTGGGTCCTCACACATGCCAGGCTCTACCACTGAGCCACCTCTCCAGCCCCTTAAGGTGCTTTTTAAAATTTTTTTTAAGAGAGAAAGAATAAAGAATAAATTTTAATTAGATTTTCAACTGTTTTTTGTTTTTCCGACACATAGTTGTGTATGTGGTACTGGGGTTCGAACCTGAGTCATCACGAAAGCACTCTTACCACTGAGCTGTGCCCCAGTCCCAAGATGCTTTTTTAATATAGAGACTATCAGATCTGGAAAATTTCTGGTTTTAGTAGTTCTAATTTAAGGCCCACAAATATTTTTGTTTGTTTTTTTAAACAAATGCTCTTTTAAATGTATCTTCAGGCAAATTTGGAAATGCTGATTTAGATGAATTCTTTCTCAACCATTAGTGACATCTCATATATCCATGGCAAACTCCTTGGGCTTCCCCTAGCTTTTTTTTTTTTTTTTTTTTTTTTTTTTTTTTTTTTTTTTTTTTTTTTTTCCAGATTCTGTTTTGGTCTGTCTAGCTTTGGTCTGGATTTCTAAATTAGAATGTGTCCTTCATCTGATTAACTCCTCTCTTCCCTAGTATTAAATGCTGGCTGATGGTAGTAACTTTGGCCTTGTGTGACTCCATTTTCTAGCTAACTCTTTAAGCCCCCTGGTTCCTGAGATGTGTGGATGGGGAGGAAATATTAATTACGATCATTTAGTCACTCTATTATTTTGCTTCCTGAATCCAGGAATCTGTTAATGCTTTTGGTAAAATGGAAAATTGACAGGCTTTGAAAATAGATGAAATAATAATCTGCTTTGAATTTATGCAGCATCTTTTTTGGAGAAGTTTAAGCACTGCGATTTGAAAGGTTTTTTTTTTGTTTGTTTGTTTTTGTTTTTTTCCAGGGCTGAGGACCAAACTCAGGGCCTTGCACATGCTAGGCAAGCGCTCTTCCGCTGAGCTAAATCCCCAATCCCCTTGAAGGTTGTTTTTTACTTTGACAATTTGAAGGGATACATTCTCTCTCTCTCTCTCTTTTTTTTTTTTTTTTTTTTGTATTGTAGATTCCTAGGACTGGAAAGGAAAAACTGGCTAGTATCTTTTATGCCTGTCTGTAAAGCATATGGAAATGTGTTTGCAGCTACTACTTTGTTGCAGTGAATTGCTTGGAGATCAGAAGCCAAATAGTACTTGGTTAGGTATGGGGCAAAGGCCAAGTGTAGTACCCTAGTCTGAAGATCTTGGAAGTCTTGTGATTGTTATTAGCTAAAATTTAGCCTGAGGAAGCCATGGTGGCCTTGGCATAGAGCTAATTTGCATTCTAAGATGAGCAGTCTATAGAAACAGTTCTGATTTATTTTATTTTGGGGGGTGCTGGGGATTGAATCCAAGGTGGTGTGAATATTAAGTGCATGCCACTGAGTTACATTCCCAGACCTCTTCTAATACATTTTTACAACTTCCATTGAAACAGTTTTGGTGAACAGTCATAAAAACAAAAGTGTTACTGTCTCATTGATAATCCATCCTTAGCTATTTTTTTTTATTTATTTATTTATTTATTTTTAAAGAGAAGGACAGGGGCGGTTATGGTGCTTGTCCGGCATGTGCGAGTACACGAGTTCAAAACCCCAGTACCACATACACAACCAAGTGTCTGAGCAACGAAAGTTGCTTGAAAAACTCAATAAAAATTGATTCTGTCTCTCTGTCCCCTTTCTCTTTGAAAATAAAAATAAAAAGATAAAAATAAAGAGGACAGTGAGAGAGAGACAGAATCAATTTTTATTGAGTTTTTTCACACCTTCTCCATTGAGAGAAGAGAACTGTGAACTGTATAAGTCTCTTTGGTTGATTGTTTTTTGGTACTGGAGATTGAACCCAGGGGTGCTTAACCCTACTGAGTCACATCCCCAACCCTTTTTTTTAAAAAAGAAGGAAGGGTCAGTGAGAGAGAGAGAAAGAGAGAATCAATTTTTATTTAATTTTTCATGTGGATTTTGTTGCTCCAACACTTTGTTGTGTTTGTGGTGCTGGGGTTCAAACATGGATTCTTGCGGATGCTAGGCAAGTGCAGTAACCACTGATCCACCGTTCTCACCCTCCCCAGCCCTCTTTATGTTTTATTTTGGGACAGGCTTTCACTAGGTTGCTGAGGTTGCCTTTGAACTTGGGATCTTCCTGCCTCAGCTAGTTTCCTAAATCACTAGGATTACAAGCGTGTGCTCCTGTGCCCTGCTATGTAAGCATTTTTATAGAGTGGTGGTGGTAAAATATATACAACATGGAAGTTGTTCTAGTCTGTTTCCTTGTATATTAGAGAAATCCGAAATCCATTAGTGCAAACCCTCTAATCCATCCTAGAACATAGGGAGATGGGTTTTTTATTGTGTGTGGACATCAGTTTCATTGTAATTAGAGAAACCTGTTTGGGTCCCGCTGGCTAATAATTGCATAAAAAGTGGCATGAGAATACTCTTAGGCAGCTCCGGGCTCATTTCCCATTTTGGGATTCTTTGGTATAGGGACTGGATTGTACCTCTGTGGTAAAGAGCTCCTTATTCTCATGCTATACTGCTTTTCAGGAACACGGTGAAAGGACAGGTGGAGAGGAGGCAGATTGCCAGCAGATGACTTTTAACCCTTTAAGGCTTCCAGTTATTCCTTAAATCTCTGGCTGTACTTATACCAAGAGATTCCCTGTGGTCTGTTGGATTAGTAAAATAACTGACTTCTGGTTTACTTTGGGTGTGAAGGATGTTACTTTTCTATTTGGTGGTGGTTCCCTAAATTCTCAGGTGTTATCTTCTGCCACTTGTCTCACTGTTCCATCTGCCACAGCTGTCTCATTGACTCTCTAATACACCAAGTACATGACCATGATAGGGAGTTTTCACAGTTATTTCTTATTATAATGATGTTTTCCCAGTTGTTCATACAGCTTGCTCTGCTCACTCTCCCCTATGGCTCCTCCCTGAAAACCTATCTGAAAAGAGCACTCTGCCCTACTCCTGTATTCTCCTGTATTCTGTATTTTTTCATTCCTGTTATCAATAACTGAAATATTGAGGTTGTATTTGTTTCTTTGTTTACCTTTTCACCTAGAGTGTAAGCTTCAAGACTGTAGAAACTTGTCTTGTTTAGCTTCTATAACACAGTTTTATCAACTTTGAATATGATTTACATCATGGACCTGATCATTCTTTGTATGAGAAGATGTCCTTTGCAATCCATAGGACGTTTAGTGGCATGCACTCCCTGCTCTGATTTTTTTTCTTTTGCTACTAGGGATTGAACCCAGGTTAACAACTGGGCCACATCCCCAGCCCTTTATTTACATATATATGTGGGTTTTTTTTTTTTGTTGTTGTTGTTTTATTTTGTTTTTTTCCCTAAAGACAGGACAGTGAGAGGGAGAGAGATCAGTTTTATTTTGTTCTCCATGTGGCCTTTTGTACTCCAACACTTTGTTATATATGTGGTGCTGGGGTTTGAACCCACGTCCTTGCGCATGCCAGGCAAGTGCCAAAACTGCTTAGCCACTGCTCTAGCCCTTTATATTTTATCTAGAGATAGGGTCTTGCTAAGTTGCTGAGCCTGGCTTTGAACTCATGATCCTCCTGCCTTAGCTTCCTGAATCGCTGAGATTACAGCTGTGTGTCACTCTGCTGGGTCCCCTGCTCTAGTTTTGACCATCAAAAATGTCCTTAAGTGGCTTGGCGGTTGCGGCACTTGCCTGGCATGCACAAGTACATGGGTTAAAACCCCAGCACCCATGTATACAGCTAAGTGTTGGAGCAACTAAAGTCATGTGAAAAATTCAATAAAAATTGGTTCTCTCTCTCTCTCTTTCTCTCTCTCACTGTCATTCTCTCTTAAAAAATTTTTAAAAAAATATCCTTAGATATTGCAAAATGTCTTCTGGGGGACAAAAATCACCCTGTTTGAGGACCATTGTCCTAAAACAATGCTTTGGTGCCTAGTGGATACTTAAGAAATATTGTGAATGGATTAAGTGGTGACTCATCAATTAGATGATGGATGAATAAATGAATTCTGCTAACTAAAAGTTTTTGGAATATTGATCTAAGCACATAGCCTTATGTTTCTTCTTTCCTTTTCTCATAGATATCCCCGTTTTTCTATCTATATTTGGCATGTTGATTCTTCATTTGCTTCTTTTTTCTTCGACTCAGATTTGGTCATTAGGCATTGCTGTACTTAAATTTCCTTTCAGTCAGCAAGTTATTGTTGAGTGCCTCCTCTGTGCTGTAGGAATAGGAGAGAACTGTAGAAAGATAGGATGCTGTTTGTGCTTAAGAGCTCATTGGGTAAAATAGACAAAAAAAATTAAAATGTTTCTTCGAAGTTTAAATTTTTATTGTAATGTCTAAACTGGTTCTGATGAGAGACTGTAGAGTTATTTAAGCCAGTACTTGTTACTTCCCAGAATGGCGTGAAATTGCTGTTTAGCTTAGAATCTGATCTAACAAAAACTACTCATTCAATTTTCACTTATTTTCATTTGTTGAAATTATATTTGGTTTCTTGTAATTCATACTGTTTGTCTAAAACCTGGTTGAGAAATATATAAAGTGGATTTAGTCATTTTGAGCTTCTTGTTTGATGGGGATGTTTCTGGAGTCAGTTATTACATTGAAAGGTTGTGAACTGCTAATTCTTCTGTTTTTTGTTTTTTTTTAAAGGAAGAAAGAATCAAATTTATTTAGTTTTTCAACTGATTTTTGTTGTTCCAACACTTAGTTGTGTTATGTGGTACTGGCGTTTGAACCTGGATCCTCTCACATGCCAGGCAAGTGCGATACTGCTGAGCCACCGTTCCAGCCCCCTTCTATGTTTTTTTGTTTGTTTCTTTGTTTTTGTTTTTTAAAAGTGAGAGAGAACGAGAGAATCAATGCCTCTCTTTAGTTTTTCATGTGGCCTTCACCGCCCTGACACTCCGCTGTGTATACTGTGCTGGGGCACAGACCCACATCCTCACACACACCAAGCTAGCACCACAACTGCCGAGCCACGGCTCCAGTCCCCTTCTGTGGTTTTTTAATGTCCATACTTAAATTCTCACAACCCCACTTAACTGGGTTATAGAAGTCCTGTTAGGCAAGGCTATCGTTCCTTCTGGCTGGGGTTAAAATACACTGAACAAAAGCTCCATTCTCTGTTATGTGACTTTCTTTGTCTTAGCGTAACTGACTTCTCTCTTTTTACCAAATATTTGAACTCCATCTCTGATAATGTTAAGAGAGATTTAACTTGATTTGAACTGTGGAATCAGAAGAATTCTGGAACCTTTTTCTCTTGAAGACATGTCTTTAGATTACGCAGAGACAGAGTAAGCAGAGCTATTGCAATCTTTCAGAGTAGATCCTGGAATGTTTTAACTATCTCTGTTCTTTGTAACGGGAAAAGGTTTAGTAATATATTAACTAGGGGCTGGAGCAGTGGCTCAGCAGTTACGGTGCTTGCCTGGCATGTGTGAGGATGCGGGTTCAAACCCCAGCACCACGTACACATTGAAGTGTCAAAGCAACGAAATCCACATAAAAACTTAAAATTGATTCTCTCTCTCTCTTTCCCTCTCTTTCTTAAAAAATAATATATTAACTAATTAGACATGTATTTACACAATAAGATGATTTTCTTTTTGACATCTCAGATTTCTACTCATATGACTGATTTTTGTAAGGTACTGCATTGGCCTTTGAGGCTTTGTGGAGTGAGGGAGGCAGCTGACTTTTTTTAAAAGAGAGTGAGGGAGGAGCTGGAGCAGTGGCTCAGTGGTTATAGCACTTGCCTGGCATGCATGAGGATTCAGGTTTGAACCCCAGCACCACTTACACCACAACTAAAAACTAAAACTGACTTTTTCTCTATCACTGTCCCTTTCTCTCTTTAAAAAAAAAAAAAATCCCTCTCTCTTTAAAAAATAAAAATAAAAATTGAAAGAGAATCAATTTTATTTATTTTTTCAACTGGCCTTTGTTTCTTTGACAGTTGTGCGTGTGGTGCATGCCAGGCAAGCGCTGTAATCACTGAGCCACCACTGTAGCCCTAGCAGCTGACTTTTTTCTTTTTAAAGAGAGAGGGACAGGGGCTGGAGCAGTGGCTCAGTGGTTATGGCACTTGTCTGGCATGCGCGAGTACACGGGTTCAAACCCCAGCACCCACGTACACAACTAAGTGTCAGAGCAATGAAAGCCATGTGAAAAACTCAATAAAAATTGGTTCTGTCTCTCTCGCTGTCCTTCTCTCTTAAAAAAAAAAAAAAAAGAGAGGGACAGAAAGAAAGAGAAAAGAACCAGTTTCGTTCAGTTTTTCATGTGGCTGTTATTGCTCCGACACTTCATTGTGTACATGGTGCTGGGGTTTCAGCCCTCATCCTTGCACATGCCAGGCAACCAACACAACTGCTGAGCCACTGCTTCAGCCCTCAGGAAGAAGTTTTTAAAAGCATATTACTTAAAAAATAAAACAAAAAAAGCGTATTACTTGAGGGCTGGAGCAGTGGCTCAGTTGTTATGACACTTGCCTGGTATGCTTGAGGACGTGAGTTCGAACTCCAGCACCATATATACAACGAAGTGTTGGAGCAATGAAAGCCACACGAAAAACTAAATAAATTGATTCTTTCTCTTTCTCTCTTTCTTACTCTCTCTCACCGTCTCTCTCTTCTCTCTCTCTCTTTTTTTTAAAGAGAGAGTGACTGAGAGAGAGGGAGAGAATCACTTTTATTTAGTTTTTTATGTGGCTTCCGTTGCTCTGAGACACCACTGTGTATGTGGTGCTGAGGCCCCGAATTCAGGCACTTGTGCATGCCAGGCAAGTGCTGCAAACACTGAGCCACAGCTCTAGCCCTCTGCTTTCTTTAAAAAGAAAAAAACAGGGGCTGGAGCGGTGGCTCAGCGGTTTGGGCGCTTGCCTGGCAAGCACAAAGACCCGGGTTCAAACCCCAGCACCACGTACACAACTAAGTGTTGGAGCTAAGCCATGTGAAAACCTAAATAAAGTTTAAAAAAAAAGAAAAAGAAAAAGAAAAAAACACTATATGGGTTTTGGAGTGGAATGTTCATAGTAAATCCAGGTAATTCAGAGAAGAAAGGGTTTTTTTTCCCTACTTCTTGTGTTTATTTTAAATTTACCCTACTTGATGATGGATGTTCTGTTTATGGGTTTTTACTATTTTGATTAATTGAGACGCTGAGCATCTTGTTTTGGAGAGTGGGGTACCATCTCACGATGTCATCCTTGCTGGTCTCAAACTCCTGGACTCTAGATTGTCCCCAGTAGCTGGGATTATCGGCATGCACTATCCCAGCACATATATATGCATGTGCATGTATGTATTACATACCTATATGTATTATATGCATTTGTGTGTGTATATTGAACCCAGAGGTGCTTTTACCACTGAACTATATATCTGAAACTAGTCCTTTCAATTTTTTATTTTGAGACAGGGCTTACTAAATTGCTGAGGCTAGCCTTGAATTTGTGATCCTCTTGCCTCATTCTCCTGAGTTTCTGTGAATACAGGCACATACTACTACAGCTAGCTTCCCAGCATATTTTGACAGATTTTTACATAATAGGGTAATAGATCCCTAGGAGAGGGAGACTAAACTTTGAAACCAGAAATGAGATTGTGTTTCCCTTGTTTTTTAAGTGGGGTCAGACACCAGTTCCCTTGGGAACCACCTAGTCAAAAGTATTGACCAGGACTTCATGTTGGAGAAAATAGCTGTTGGGTAGTCAGCTTACAATTAGCACTGACAGTACGCTGGCAGGGGTTAGGAGTTTGAAGGTTTTCAGTCATGTTTCTGATCATTTCTGTTCTCAGTTCCTTTTTTTTTTTTTTTTTTTTTTTTTTTGGTACTAGAGATTGAACCCAACGGTGGTTAGCCACTGAGTCTCATCCCCAGTTCTTTTTACTTCTAATTTGAGACAGGGTCTCGCTAAGTTGCTTAGGGCCTTTCTGAATTGCTGAACCTCATCTCAAACTTGCAGGCCTGACTCAGCCTCCTGAGTTGCTGGGATTACAGGCATGTGCCACTGTGCCCAGCAAAAGTTCCTGGTTTTAAAAAACACTTAGAATATTTTCCCTTTCCTTTCATCATTTCCGGGGCATTGAGAGAAATGTTTATTTCCTTATTCACAGAGGTTTTGGTCACCCCTATAAGGAGTTCAGAACTAGGCTTTCCCAGTGGCTTACCGTGTTTGATTTTTCTATGTGATTTGGTACACATGATCTCCCATCTGTGGTAGAGGTTACCTGTGAATTTTCCTGTGTAATTTTATCATTAATCTCTTTGTTTGAAAGCAGTTCTGCTGGACATGACAGTGTATACCAGTAATTCCAGCAATTCCTGAGGCTGGAGGATCACAGGTTTGAGGCCAACCTGGGCAAGTTAGCAAGACCTGTCTCAGAATAGAAGAGAATGGACTAGAACTCAATGAAATTGATTAGTCTTGAGACTTTCTTCCCATCTGTAAGTTGTACTCATTGTGGCTATGTTTGGCTTCCAGGTTTTGGGGTTCAGAAATGGAATTTGCAAGCTGGATGCAGTGGTGCACACCTGTAATCTCAAGTACTTAGAGGCTAAGATTGGTGGTGCCCAGTAGTTTGAACCTGGTCTGGGCAGCATAGTGAAATGAAAAGAAAGAAATGAGATTTCTTTGACAACAATCTTTTTGGTTATTGTTATATCTTTGGTTTTATCTTTGACTTCTACTTTAATGTCTTAGGGTAAATTACTTTCCTGGTTTTAAACTCAATTGTGAAACATAATTTAGTTATAAACTGTAATAGAGGGCCAGCCCCCGTGGTGTGTTCTATAATCCCAGCAGTTTAGGAGGCTGAAGCAGGAGGATTGCAAGTTTGAGTCCAGCCTTAGCACTTTAGAGAGACCGTATCAAATAAACAAACAGATGGCTGGAGTGTAACTCAGTGGTAGAGCACCTAGGAGTTCAATCCCCAGTACTGAAAAAAAAATTATAATAGGGGGATAGCATTATAGTTTTTTTGTTGTTGTTTTGTTTTGTTAATGTAGAGAATCAATTTTATTTTTTCATCTTGTTTTTGTCTCTCCAACACTTAGTTGTATATATGGTGCTGGGGTTTGAACCAGGGTCTTCCTAGTTGCCAGGCAAGCACTTTAACCACTGAGCCACTGCTCCAGCACACAATATAGTTTTGAATGCTGTCTTGTAAACTAATTAAGTGGCTAACTTTTCATGTGGTAGTTACGTTCTGATCAGTTTCCATGAGTGTGACTATTGGGGACAGCCATGTAGTTTTTGAGTGCTGTTCTGTGACCTAGTAAATGGCCAGCTTTTCATGTGGTAGTTATGCTGTGATCAGATTCCATGGGCGTGATTTATACCACGTGTCAGTAAACTATGACCCATGAGTCAAATCTGATCCATAGCCTCTTTTTATTTGGCCCACAAACTAAGTCTGGTTTTTATTTTTATTTTTTTAAAGAGAGATGCATAGTGACAGAGGGAGAGACAGAGAAAATCAATTTTTATTTAGTTTTTCACATGGCCTTCGTTGCTCCAACACTTAGTTGTGTATGTGGGTGCTGGGGTTTGAACCCGTATACTCACGCATGCCGGGCAATCGCCGTAACCGCAGAGCCACCGCTCCAGCCCCTGGTTTTTATTTTTAAAAAGTTGTAAAAAGAGGAAGAAAAGAAAGGCCACAGACTGGGAAAAAATATTTGCAGAAGACATATCTGATAAAGGACTACTATCCAAAAACATACAAAGAGCTCTTAAAACTGAACAATAAGAAAATAAAAACAACCCAATTTTTAAAAATGATCAATAGGGCTGAAGGTGTAGTGTGGCTCTGTAATTTTTGCCCATTTTGCTGCTGAATCAAAAACTGCTTTATTCATTTAAAAACAAAAAAGAGGGGGCTGGGGTGTACCTCAGTGTTAGAGAGCACTTGCTCAGCCTGCACAAGAATGTTTACCAAACCCTGGACTGTATTACTATAGATCTAGGAGACAGGTGCCATGCCTAGTCCTCTGTTCCTCCTGGAGTGTGTGTGACTTCTGCTCCCTGTCTCTAATGGTAAAGTTGTTTTTATGAACTTCTGTTTCCTTTACAGGTATATGAGTGACCTAAAGCTGCAAATAAAGACGGAGAGAGAGCAGTGCCAGCAGGGAGCAGGGCAAGGATGCCAATTCCTCCTCCCCCTCCACCCCCTCCTGGTCCTCCTCCACCTCCCACTTTTAATCAGGTAGGTAGTCCTTCTACCAGTCTTCTCTAAACCTTTGATTAAACAGATCGATGGCTTTTACATACTGTTTGGTTAACCCTTTGGTTAAAAATTCTAGATTTTCCTGCCCCTACCACTGTTTTTTGTTTTTTTTTTTTAGTCTGCCTTTTAATTCTGCTTTTAGCATCCTAGATTTTTGATCCTGGTATTCACAGTTACTTAGGAGTTCTTTAAGAGTTCTTTTTTTTTTTTTTTTTTTTTTTTTTTTTTTTTTTTTTTTTTTTTTAAGAAAGAGGGAATAGAGAGAGAAAGAGAGAAGCAATCTTTATTTAGTTTTTCATGTGACTTTCATTGCTTGGATACTTTATTGTGTACGTGGTGCTGGGGTTTGAACTCACGTACTTATGCATGCCAGGCAAGCACCATAACCACTGAACCACCATTCCAGCCCAGGAGTTCTTGTATAGACATAATGATATTTAGTATTGGAAGATGGAGAACCAACACTTCTGTTCTCCTCAGTTCTGACCCCTAAGAAATCCTTTTAGGATCATAATGGGTTGTCTTATTTTCTAAATGGAGATTTGAATTGGTGGCATTGGGTTAGGAACTTGTGTTTCTTCCTAAACTATTTGCTTTGTATAGGTCATTCTATCATTTCTCTGATATCCTTGAGAAAAGAGGGGATTCTTGGTTGTTTCTTGCTAACATTTCATCTCCTCCCTTTTATTCCCAGTCAGTATTTTTTTGTTTGTTTGTTTGTTTTCCTAAACTATTTGCTTTGTATAGGTCATTCTATCATTTCTCTGATATCCTTGAGAAAAGAGGGGATTCTTGGTTGTTTCTTGCTAACATTTCATCTCCTCCCTTTTATTCCCAGTCAGTATTTTTTTGTTTGTTTGTTTGTTTTTTGAGAGAGAGGGACAGTGAGAGAATCAATTTTATTTAGTTTTTGATGTGGCCTTTGCTGCTCCAAAACTTCATTGTGCATGTGGTGCTGGGGTTCGAACTTGTGTACTCGCATAGCCGTAACCAATGAGCCATTGCTCCAGGCTCCCCCCTCCCAGTCGTTTCATTTTAAAGTCAAGCACATATCTTATACCCTATCAAGAAAGAAAGGAAGGGGCTGGAACGGTGGCTCCGTGGTTACGGCGCTTGCCCTGCATGCGCAAGTACACGGGTTCAAACCCCAGCACCCACATACACAACTAAGTGTCAGAACAATGAAAGCCATGTGAAAAACTCAATAAAAATTGATTCTCTCTGTCTCTCTCTCTCTCTCACTGTCCTTCTCTCTTTAAAAAAAAAAGAAAGGAAGCGGGAATGTTGGTGCAGGCCTAGACTCCCAGCACTCAGGAGACTGAGGAAGGAGCACTGGAAGTTCAAGCCTCCCTCTGCAATTTAGCGAAAATCTCTATTTTATTTTATTTATTTATTTTTTAAGAGAGAGGGACAGTGAGAGAGAGAGAGAGAAACAATTTTTATTTAGTTTTTCACATGGTTTTCTTTGCTCAGAGACTCCATTGTGTACGTGGTGCTGGGGTTCGAACTCGCGTACTTGTACATGCTAGGCAAGTACTTTAACTGCCAAGCCACCGCTCCAGCCCTATGAGACTCTATTTTAAAATAAAAATTAAAAAGGGTGGGGTGTGTAGCTCAGTGGTAGAACATCTTTCCCTGGGTTCAATCCCCAATACTGGGAAAAAATAAAGGCACTTACAGAATATATTTGTAAGAAGGCAGAGTTTCAATAATGTGAGAAAAAAACCAGTGTGGTTTCTGAACCACGGAGGCAGGCGTTTTAACCATACCTGGGTTGTGATACCTAGTGTCACATAAGAAGGAATCTGTAACTTTGTGTGGTGATGTATGCCTGTAATCCCAGCAACTCAGGAGGTTGAGACAGGAGGATCCCAAGTTCAAGGCTTCAGCACCTTGGAGATGCACTAAGTAATTGAGTGAGACCCTGTCTTAAAATAAAAAAGAAAAATGGCTGGGAATGTACCCCAGTGGTAAGTTGCCCTTGGGTTAAATCCCTAGTATCCCCAAAAAACATTTTAGAAAATTTATAAAAGAAGGAATCTATGCCATCTCATTTTTTGTAAAATTTAAAAGTAAAAAGTCTTTTGAGAAAAATGGCCTGCAGGTTGGTATATGTGTGTGCATACGTCTACGTTGGTTATTTAACAGATAAGAAATTGTGTCCTGAAGAGGAAAAGTGACTTACTTAGTTTGAAACCATCTTGGGTAACTTAGTGAGACCCTGTCTCAAAATAAAAAGGGTTGGGGATATAGTTCAGCCAAAAACAAAAAACAAAAAAAAAAAAAAAGGAAAAGTGACTTGCTTATTAGATTGATTTCAGAACTAGGACTAGAGTTTAGCTCTGTCAGCTTGTGCCTTTCCCCCATAAGCTCTGGTTTTCAGACATCCTATTTGAGGATGTGTATGAACCCCTTTTTAGGTGAAGTTTTGTGTGGAAGCCTATTAAGTGAGGTAGATATAAAAGAGCTGTTGCGACTATAATGGGAGGAAGAAGAGGAGGCAAAGAAGGCCACTGAGGAGAGGTGATACTTGAACTGAATCTGAAGTGAGTAGAATTTAGCCAGAAGAGAAGAGGGGGAAAGGCACTAAAAGTTGAAGCAGAATGTGGAAGGGTACTGATTTGTGAGAAAACAATAGAGGTTTAGATTATTGAGATGGTGTGGTAGGCTGAGGGTTTGGATTCTTCTGGCAATAATGGGGGATTTGTTGAAGTATTTCAGTTTCAACAACTGGAGCAACCTTTTGGTTTTATATTAGAAATATCACTCTTGAGGCTGCAGCAGCGGCTCCGTGTTTACGGTGCTTGCCTGGCATGTGCGAGGATGCAGGTTCGAACCCTAGCAGCACATATACAACGAAGTGTCAGCAATGAAAGCCACATGAAAACTAAATAAAATTGATTCTCTCTCTCTCTCTCTCTCACTATCCCTGTCTCTTTAAAAAAAATCACATGTCAGATTTTTTTTTAAGGTTTTTGATACATATTGTAAAATTACTTTTTAGAAAGTGCCATATGAGGGCTAGAGCAGTGGCTCAGCAGTTATGGCGCTTGCCTGGCATGCGTGAGTATACGAGTTCAAACCCCAGCACCACGTACACAATGAAGTCTTGGAGCAACGAAAGCCACATGAAAAACTAAATAAAGTTGGTTCTCTCTCTCTCTCAAAAAAAAAAAAGGTGTCATATGAGTGCCTGTTTCCCTGAATCCTTATGACCACCATATGGTGCTTATTCATCATGCACGTACGTTGAGTTTCCTCAGTGTACCAGGCATTGTACAGCAGTGAGCAGTAGTCCCTGTCTTCATGAATGAAGCTTGCACTCTTTTTAGTTACACTTTTAATCTTTACCATTTTATTTATTTAATGAGAGGGGGGAGAGAATGAGAAGGAGAGAAATAATCAACTTTATTTTTTTTCTGGTCTTTGTTATCTCTGACACTTAGTTGTGTATGTGGTGCTGGGGTTTGAACCCTGGTCCTTATGCATACCAGGCAAATGCTGTGACCCCTGAGCCACTGTTCTAGTCTGGCATGCATTCTTTTTTAATACTAGTATAAATTTTTTTCATATTTGCTGGCTATTTGATTTCCTTTGTGCAAAATTGGCCATGTTCTTTGCTTATTTTCCTGTTGGTTTTTAAGATATCTTTATATGTTAAGGCTCCTTAGATTTAGAACTTTACTTTTGTGTTTATCATATATTACTTCTGTCCCGGATAGTCTTTTGCATCCAGTTAGTTTGTCATCTGCATATCCATTTATATTCCTAAGTAAGTAATTTGTAATAAGGAAGTCTGTCAGTCTTTTCCTGTTTCCTATTTAGTTGTCATGTTTAGAAAGTCCTTCCCCTTACCTATTTTTTTCATACAGTACATCTGTGATTTTGTTTTTTGTGCTTAAATTTTATAGTTCAACTAGAATTTGAGTAAGCCGTTATGTAGGGATTTAACTTTATTATAGTTTTCTAAAAAATTAACCAGTTGTTATCAGTACCTTGTATTTAGTGATCTATTCTGCACTGATGAAACACTTTTTTTTTTTTCCTCTTGCACTGGGGATTGAACCTACAGCCTTGTGCAACAGGCTCTTTATCACTGAGCTGTATCCCCAGCCTTTATTGTTATCTCCCTCACCATAGCTGGAATTACAGGCATGCACCATTTTCTTATTTCTTTACATGGATTTGGACCTGTTTATGCCCTTCATATTTTATTGCATTTGTTAGCTCTCTGTGCCTGTGCTTTTGTTGTTACTGTTGGCTTTTGGTAATACAAGTCCCATTTTCTTTCTTTCTTTTTTTTTTTTTTTTTTTTAAAGAGAGAGGGACAGTGAGAGGGACAGAGAAAGAGAGGAACATCTTTATTGAGTTTTCCACATGGCCTTAGTTGCTCCAACACTCAGTTGTGTACGTGGTGCTGGGGTTTGAACCCGGGTCCTCGTGCTTGCCAGGCAAGCGCCGAAACCGCTGAGCCACCAGTCCAGCCCCAACAAGTCCCATTTTTCTTAAAAATTCCATTCGTGTTTAGTTTAGAAAGCTCAGTGCTCTCCTGTTGTAAGACCATGTTTATTGAATAAAAATTAAAAAAAAAAGAAAGCTCAATGCTTGTAAATTGTGTAGGATTTAGCAAATGTATACTGTGGAATTTTCCTATTCAGGAATATTATTATCAATTTGTTATATTTTAGGTACAAGTAAGATATCAATTGGAGGTGTCCTGTAGGCATTGGCATATATGGAGATGAAGCTTAGGTCTGAGGCATGAGGATGAAATAAAAAGATTTGAGATTTTTGGGGCTTATATGTGGTTTGCAAACCATTAGATGAACTTGGTCAGAAACATTAAATGGAGGTGAGCATAGAGTGGGACAGTGAGAGAGAGGGAGAGAAAGAATCAACTTTAGTTTTTCATGTGGCTTTCATTGCTCCAGTACTTAGTTGTGTACATGGTGTTGGGGTTTGAACCTGAGTCCCTGCACATGCCAGGCAGGCGCTGTAACTGTTGAGCCACTGCTCCAGCTCTGGTAATTGATATTTACGAGGAAAATGAATTACCTGATAAAACACGTTGTTGAGAGAGTTGGGAGAATAGAAAACACAAGGATATTTGAGTGTTGGTTCTGTTTACTAATCATGTGATGCTATTTTTTTTTTTTTTTTGGCACCAGGGATTGAACCAAGGTGAGCTTAACCACTGAGCCACATCCCCAGCTCTTTTTATATTTTATTTGAGACAGGGTCTTGCTAAGTTGCCTAAGGCCTCGCTAAGTTGCTTAGGGTCTTGCTAAGTTGCCTAGGCTGGCTTAGAATTTGTGGTCCTCCTGTCTCATCCTCCTGTGTCACTGAGATTATAAGCATGCGCCACTGTGCCTGGCTGTGACATTATTTTTCTAAACCTTTGATTCGTCGTCTTTGCTATGGGAATGATATTATCGACTCTATGATACTGTTTAGAGAATAAATTGAAGTAAGAGAGAGATAATAGGATATGTTAGTAGTAGAGATAAGATGAGCCTAATGGTCACTGTTGGGGTTTGGGTTCTTGCTTTACCATTTACAAAGTTGTACTACCTTAAGAATCTATTCAACTTCTGCTCTACACTTTCCTTATGGGGATAATGGTAATAATACCTTTCTCCTAGGAATATTTCTAGGTTTCTATGAGATAATATAGGTAATATGCTTAGCACAAGTTCTGAGACACAGCAAGGACTCATGTTTGTCTTGATGATAGTGTTATGTATGAAGTTGTCATTACACAAAACCTAACACATATATAGTATTAGTGCAGGCCTCCTGTCAGAAGCTTATGAATAGGAAGGAAATGTATACTCTTTACAGAAGATAGAGTCAGAGAAAAAAGACTGGCACATTGATAATGCCATTTGGCAATCTATATACAATTGGTGATATAGGCGTCTTGTGGAATCCAGTTTGGCTTAAGTCACTTATCCCAAGCTTGTGGTGAAGGGAACTATTTAGGGTAAACTTTCTTTTCCCCTCTTCCTCTAGGCAAACATAGAACCTCCCAAGCTGAGTAGAGATGAGCAGCGGGGCCGAGGCGCTCTCCTACAGGACATTTGCAAAGGGACCAAGCTGAAGAAGGTGACCAACATTAATGATCGGAGTGCTCCTGTCCTCGAGAGTGAGTCTAAACTTCATTTCCTAGTGAGACACCAGGATCCAAGGATTGACTTGGACACCTTACCTGGGCTGTCATTTTTATTGTTTAGTCTTGAGTGAGAAACTTTTGTCCTGGGATATCTGTTGGGTCTCTCTTCCTGTTCACTCGTTTGAATACCTTAGCAGTTTCTTTTGACCTTTGGCAAGTATTCACTGGGTTAAGACTCCCACCTTCTAATACTTGTTGGGGCATATCTTCGGCTGTTCTTTGAGGATATTACCACATTCCTAGAAACCACCTCACTGAAACCAAGTATGATTTTATAGTTGCTATAAGTGCCATTCCTGTAGTCCTCTGGAGAGGTATATACCTGAGCCCCCGAGCCATAAGCTCCCTTACATCTGGGGTTTGGAAAGGAGAGCCCAGAAAACTATTGGACATTTCTTTATACGAGATGTTATCATTTGATCCTAAATAAGAGAAGAGTGGTTCCTTGTTTCTTGTTTTTTAATACAGTGAAGAATTCCATCCCCATTTGAAGCTGTGGAGCAGAAAGGCTTAGTCTTTTTCTTTTTCTTTTTTTTTTAAATGGAAAGGCAAAAGCAAGATTGGTTTGCCTGCAGATTAAAGCCCAGATAGAGGAAGGGTTTGTCCTTGGGATTGACTGGTCATCAGCACAGAGCATATGAAATGAAAAACTAATGGTATGCTTTCTAGAGCCCAAAGGAAGCAGTGGTGGTTATGGCTCTGGAGCAGCTGCCCTGCAACCCAAGGGAGGTCTCTTCCAAGGAGGAGTGCCGAAGCTCCGCCCTGTGGGAGCCAAGGATGTTTCAGGTATCTGATAAGTGCTTTCTTAGAATATTTCTAAAGTAGCACATTCATTAATTTCTGACTTATCCCAAGTGTGTCATCTGGAGTTGAGGACTGATTGAGATGGGAGGGAAGAAGAGTGGGAGCAGAGGAGGAATTACATAGTAGAATAAAGTTGAGGGGTTCAATAAAAATGTATTCAACTTAGATTAAAAATGTGATTTTATATACATATGTATATATATATATTTATATACGCATATATAAATATATATATTTATATATGCGTATATAAATATATACACATATATATGCATATATAAAATATATATACATACACACTATATATATATATATATATATATATACACAAAAGAATATTATTCAGCCTTTAAATATGAGAAAATTCTGTTGTTTGTGACATGAATAAACCTGGAGGACATTAAGTTAAAGTGAAATAAGCCAGACACAGAAAGGCAAGCAGTGTATGATCTCACTTATATTTTGTGTCTAAAATAGTTGAACTTGGGAGTAGAGAATAGAATGTTAGGGCTGGAGCTCAGCAGTTGGAGTGCTTGCCTGGCATGTGTGGGGATTGGGGTTCACACCCTAGCACCACATACACAAATGGGTGTCAGAGAAATAGAGGCCAGACGAAAAAAATTGATAAAATTTATTTTCTCTTAAAAATAATAGAATATTGATTACGAGGCTTAGATGTAGGGGATGAGAAGAGAGATGTTGGTCAAAGGAAACAGTTTCACTTGGGAAGAATACTTTTAGTAATACAGTATAGTACTTACAGTTAATAATAATAATGTATATTTCAGAATTGCTGAAAGAATTTTTTTTAAGTGAGAAAGAATCAATTTTATTTAGTTTTTCACATCACTTTTATTGCTCTGACACTTAGTTGTATAAGTGGTGCTGGGGTTTGTACTTGAGTATTTCTACATGCCAGGTAAGTGCAGTAACCACTGAGCCATCGCTCCAACCCCTGAAAGACTGGTTTTAAATGTCAATACCATGAAGAAATACATATGTGAGATGATGGATATGTTAATTAGTTTGATTCATCATTCTACAGTGTATACATCACATTGTATACTCCATAAATATCTATAATTATTGTCAACTAAAAATTAAAAAATGTATTCACCTTATATCAGCAAAATTTATAAATGGGCCCTAAGCCTGAAATCAAATTACAACCCAGAACTAGGGCTGGGGTTGTAGCTCAGTGATGGAGTGAGTGCTTTGTGTGGGGGAGGGGGCCCTGGGTTTCATCCCCAGCACCACAAACAAAACAAATTCCAGAATTGTGCTGGTTGCATAAGTAGGCCGGGTAAAGTGGAGATACTGATTGATAGATATCTGGCTCTAGTGATCCAGTGTTGTCTGGTGTATTTGTAGAGAACCTAGCTGGTAAACCAGCCCTACAAGTCCCCAGTTCTCGAGCTGCTGCCCCAAGACCTCCAGCATCTGCACCCAGTGGACGTCCTCAAGATGATGCAGACAGCACCCGAGCCTCCCTCCCAGAACTGCCCCGGATGCAAAGACCCTCTTTACCGGACCTCTCTCGGCCCAATACCACCAGCAGTACGGGCATGAAGCACAGCTCCTCTGCCCCTCCCCCACCACCTCCAGGGCGTCGTGCCAACGCACCCCCTACACCTCTGTCTATGCACAGCAACAAAGCCCCAGCCTACAATAGAGAGAAACCCTTGCCACCAACGCCTGGACAAAGGCTCCACCCTGGTCGAGAGGGACCTCCTGTTCCCCCCCCAGTCAAACCACCTCCTTCCCCTGTGAATATCAGAACAGGACCAAGTGGCCAGTCTCTGGCTCCTCCTCCTCCGCCTTACCGCCAACCTCCCGGGATCCCCAATGGACCGTCCAGTCCCACTAATGAATCAGCCCCTGAGCTGCCACAGAGACACAATTCTTTGCATAGGAAGACACCAGGGCCTGTCAGAGGCCTAGCACCTCCTCCACCCACCTCAGCCTCTCCCTCTTTATTGAGTAATAGGCCTCCTCCCCCAGCCCGAGACCCTCCCAGTAGAGGAGCAGGTAAGTATCTTTTCACTTTTTTCCCTACAATGTCCCTCCAGTGATTCTTCTTCCTCTTCCTCTTTCCTCCTTCCTTCCTTCCTTCCTTCCTTCCTTTCTTTTTGTAGAGAGAAAGAGAATCAATTTTATTTTTCTTCTGGCCTTCCGTTTCTCTAACACTTAGTTATGTATGTGGTGCTGGGGTTTAACCACTGAGTCACAACTCTAGCCTCATGTCCCTTCAGTGATTGAAGAGAATAATAATTCATGTATTTATACGGTTTATTCAGAGCATTTTTATATGTCAGACTCTGTTGTTAGGGAAACATGAGTAAATAGAAAAGATTAAAGATTCTTGTTCTGGACAAATTAATAAAATATATAAATACATAGTATTTGGTATACTTTAGAGAAACACAAAGCAGAGAAGAAGATATACTAGGGTGGGAGTACAGTGATGTAGAGTCAGGACAAGCCTTGTTTTTTGTTTTTGATTTTTTGGTATTTGGGATTGAACCCAGGATGCTTTACCACTGAGCCACATTCCTGGCCATTTTTATTTTTTTTTAAACAGTGACAATTTGGCAAAGATGTAAAGTAAGTGATGGATAAGCTAAGTAGTTATCTGGTAGTATGGCTGAGTTTTTTTGTTTATGGGCTTTTTGTTTGTTTGCTGGTTTTGTTTTGATTGAACCCAGGGGCACTTTACCACTGAGCCACATCCCCAGCCCTTTTTTTTATTTTTTATTTTAAGACAGGGTCTCACTAAGTTGCTTAGAGCCTTGCCAAGTTGCTGAGGGTGGCTTTGAACTTGTGATCCTCCTGTCTCAGCCTCCCAAGTCACTGGGATTACAAGTGTATCCCACCACACCTGTCTTTTTTTTTTTTTTTATCATTTTGTGGGCAGTAGGGAGGTCATTTAGATAGGACGAAAATGAGTAAGGGGAAGAGTGGCAGGAGTGGAGGTGAGAAAGCTAGATTTCCCTGAGAGAACACTGTAGGACTTTGTAAAGACCTTTGACTGAACTCTATCTATGTAATGGGCAGCCACTGAGGGTTTTGAGCAGAGAAGTAGTATGATTTGTTTTACCTTTTAATAAGATCACTAGCTTCTGTTTTGAGACTGGACTGCAGTAGGACAGAGATGGCAAAAAGGAGAGTACACAGGAAGCTGTTGCAATAAACTGGGCAGGTGGGTAAGCTTAGGAGCCATGCTTCAAGTAAGTAATCAGCAGGGTGTGTGTTCAGCTGTGCATTTGCAGGTACAGAATAAGGGCAGAGTTGTATTTAACCAGTGTCATTTTTTAGGCATGTGTGACTATAAGGAAGAATGGGGTGGTATGTATAAATGGTATATATAAGGGACTAATTGTAATAGTAGACCATGGAGCCTAAATTGGAGGTGAAGGGTTAATTAAGGAATCCTAGAAAGAGTAGAAGAGATCATGAGATCTGTTTACAAAGTAACAAGACTGAAATTTGAGAGTAAGGGTGACTATGACAGTTCTCTGGGGCCTGACTAGACCCAGGAATTTTGGCTCCTGTATCCTATGGAATGGATTTTGAATCATTCCTTCATTCTATTGATAAAGAAATTGTCATTGGGAATGGTCTCATGTGCCTAGTCTGAATTACTCAGGAGTCTGAGGCAGAAGGATCTGTTGAGCCCAGGAGTTTGAGGGCACCATAGTAAGATCCTTTCTCAACACCAACACCAACACCAACAGTGTTGACTTCAGTAAGTATGTATTAAAAGTCCATTAACCTGTGCTGTTGCTTGGTTAAGTATACATACAGATTTGTCCCTTAGGAATTGGTAGTCTAACAAAGGGCAGACAATAACCTGATACGTTTTTTTTTTTTAATTTGTTTGTTTTGGTTGGAGTTTATTTATTTTGTCTTTTCTTTTTTGTAACGGAATCGAACCTAGGGAATCACTTATGCAAGGCAAGTGCTACATCCTATCCCACTGATGTGTTCTCGACTCTATATTTTCCTTTTTTTTTTTTAATTTAAATAGAATCAATATTATTTAGGTTTTTATTGCTCCATACTTAGTGTGTACATGGTGCTGGGGTTTGAACCCACATACTTGAGCATGCCAGTCAAGTGCCATAACTGCTGAGCCACCACTCCAGCCCCTTTTTGCTAGCTTTTGCCATAAAGATATAGTCCCAAGGTGCCCCTTAATTCTGTAATATTCAGGCTTAATTAATCATTATTATTTTTGTGCATGAGAGAGTGTGTGTGTGGTACTGGGGATTGACCACAGTCAATCTTTCTTTCTTTCTCTCTCTCACTGTCTCTCTGTCTTAAAAAAAAAAAAAAAAAAAAAAAAAGTGGGGGGAGGTTATCTTGAATTTCAAAAGGCTGTCTCCTACTTCTGCAATCTTTTTTTTTTTTTTTAAAGAGGGACAGTAAGAGAGAAAGGGAGGAAAAAAAACTTTTTTTTTTTTTTTTAAGAGAGAGAGAGAGACTCCTTGGATTCTTGCTCTGTCATTTGAAGCAGTCTTAAAATTGGATCTGACAAAAGAGCTCAAGAGGCTCATTGGCGGGAGCAGAACATGGTTAGGATGACCCTCTCTGAGAGAAGGCGCTGGAGTGCCACACAGGTTGCTCTTGTCTTACTGTTTTGGCCAGTCCAGGTTGGCTCTTCTCACTGTTAACCTGCTCAGTGTTTAGCTAGTATTGTTGTGAACCTAGCTAACCCTATGTGGTTTACTTTCCTGGGCAGGAGTAGATATAGATTTTCAGGGCCCTAAGAAATCTGGGGTTTAGGGAATAAAAGATCTTTGATTTGAACAGATTTGGGATGAAAACAAGTTTTAGAGATCTGCTTGGTGTTCAGTAGATTTATCTTTGTTGTGTCCAGTGGCCCCTGTCCTTTTTTTTTTTTTTTTTTTTTTTTTTTAGTTTTAAAGAGAGACGAACAGTGTGAGAGAGAGAGAAAGAATCAGTTTTAGTTTTTCATGTGGCTTTCATTGTTCTGACAGTGTTGTGTATGTGGTGCTGAGGTTCGAACCCACGTCCTTGTGCATGCCAGGCAAGCACTGTAACTGCTGAGTCACTGCTCCAGTGCCCTTTGTCCATATCTTAAACAGACTTTGAGAAGAACAAGAATTAACATTCTGAGTGTGTCTTCTGAGAAGCAAAGCTAAGTCTTTGCTAGACTGTGTGTGTGTGTGTTGTATATATTATCCCATTACTCTGATCACTAAACTTTGATTCTCCTTACAGAAATTATTTCAGGAAGAATGATAATATACATTTTTATGGGGCTGGAGTGATGGTGGCTCAGTGGTTATGGCGCTTGTGTACGAAGGCACGGGTTTGAACTCCAGCACCAAGTGCACAGTGAAGAGTCGGAGCAACAAAAGTCACATGAAAAACTAAATAAAATTGATTCTCTCTTCCTCTCACACTGTCCCTCTCTCTTAAATTAAAAAGAAAAAAAAAAAGGACTTGAGACTGTTGTAAAGATTTAAGCAAGTATTTTAGGGAGATTAATTTGGAGGGGTAAGAGATTGGATGCAAGGAGAATACTTGAAAGACTTTTGCAGAAGAGGCTAAATATGAGAAGATAATTGTGGAGGAAGGCATGGAAAAACAGGGGGAAAGCATTCAAGAATAAAGAGTTCTTGACTGAGTTGTGGGAAATGAAGAAAGGTCTGAAGCTTGTTATCTGGAAAATGGTGATGCTATTCAAGAAATAAGTGCAGAGGGACTGTGAACACCACATTTAGCATGCTACCTAGAGGTGCACAGAGCCTGGTGATTTGGGAAAGCACCCAGAAACTCTTTTAGTCGTTTCTCAAATCCCCTTTCCCCTTGCCAGCTCAACATTCAAGCCTAACTACGTGGATTTTAATTGCAGCTCCTCCACCTCCACCACCCATGATCCGAAATGGTGCCAGGGATGCTCCTCCACCCCCACCCCCATACCGAACACATGGGTCAGAACCCCTGAGCAGAGGAAAGCCCCCACCTCCACCCACAAGGACACCAGCTGGGCCACCCCCTCCTCCACCACCACCCCTGAGGAATGGCCACAGAGATTCTATCACCACTGTTCGGTCTTTCTTGGGTAAGTAGTTAGCTGTTTTGTCTCATAGTTCCTGTGATGACTTTACTGATTCCAGTGTCTTGGCTGCTAGATGGCCAGCGTGGAATGGGAATGACTATAAGGTATTCTTTGTTTATTGCAGTTCCTTTCCTGACTTTTACAATCAGACTTTCATGCCCCATCCAATAACATGCCTTTCTTTGTGTGATTTCTAGGCATGATTGCTTTGGAATAGATTAAGTAAAATTAGTAGGTGTCATGCTAACTCTAAAGCCACTCTCAGTCCCCCCAAGGATCATTGTTTATTGTTAGCTTTTATGGCAGAGACTGTATCCTCTTCAGGGTTATTCAGGCAGAAATTATGTATCCTTGGAAGAGCTCCTTTCTGGCAGTATAAAAAACTAAACAAGTGAGACTCAGTGAGTGATAGTGCTTGCTTAGCATGTATAAGGCCTAGAGTTCAATTCCCAGCACTGCATAATCAAAATAAAACAAGATGAGTATGCTGGGTTGATCCCCAGCACTGGAAAAAAAACAAAAAAACTTACAACTTTTATCTAATAAGCAGAGACCACTGACTGACTGGCTGTGTTATTTGAAGAAGTCACTTCACTTCTCTGTGCTTCATTTCCATTATCTGTAAAACAAGAAGGTTGACTATGTCAGGAACACATCAGACTAACTTTTCCAAGTTTATGAATCTCCCCTACCTAAGAGATTCTAGGTACAGAATTTCAAGCCATAAATGAAGGTTGTCCAGAGGATATTATTGATTCTCTGTTAAGAACCTCTGGGATAGAATGCAAAATTCTTTAGCATTCCCTCTCTTCCCTTACCCCCTCCAATGTATCCCCCATGTTTCAGTCTGTTTCTAGATGTACCAGGGGTTTGCTTTGAACATACATCTGTACTATAGAAACGTTGGAGTGTGATCAAGCTGCATCTATAACAAATGTGAGCCTTTTTGTGGAGGGCCCATAGAAAGTGGAAGTAGGGACCAGGAGATGGCCATCTTTTTTTTTTTTTTTTTTTTAGTTGAATGGGGAGTTACAAAAAAATATGGAATGCTTTATGAATTTGTGTCATCCTTGCACAGGGGCCATGCTAATCTTCTCTGTATTTTTCCAATTTTAGTATATGTGCTGCCAAAGCGAGCACAGGAGATGGCCATCTTCATTGTTGCAGAGTTAAATGATGGTAACTTAGGCAGAAAGGGAATTATGTGGACAAATTCTCTTACTAGCTGAAATATATCCATTTGAGGTTAATTGTATAATTTGTAGATTCATTTCAGTTAGTTTCTCATGGTGATAGTCTATAAAATGACCATGTTATTGAAACACAGAACTCTTGTTTCTTTCTGCTTCCATGCAAACACCTGGAAGCACTTTCCTGTTATTTACCTGGTTTTTGGTGGAAAAGTTTGAAGAATCAGCTCAAAAGACTCACTCCTTAAGATAAACAGCTCTGTGCATCCAAGCCACTGCGCATGATGCTGTTGCTGTCTTCAACAACCTTGGTTAGATGGGCAAAGCAGGCCCTCCATACATCAGAGTGCATTGAAAATTAGTAAGGGGGTGGTTATAAGAAGTCTGGAGCACAAAGGACAATATGAATTAATACTCTGTTCTTTTCACAGATGATTTTGAGTCAAAGTATTCTTTTCATCCGGTGGAAGACTTTCCTGCTCCAGAAGAATATAAACATTTTCAGAGAATATATCCCAGCAAAACAAACCGAGGTGAGAGGAATAGAAAAGAAAGTTTTTCCATAATTGCATAGAATATAGAATTTGTGTGTTTTCTTAGGTCAAAATCTGCTTCTCTTCATCTTCATTTTTTTTTAAAACAATCAAAGCAAAACAACAGCAGGACCTAGTCCCCAGATTTTAAAGGTTAGCTTAAAGAGACTCTTTAAATTTTACTTCTTTTTCAGCTGCCCGTGGAGCCCCACCTCTGCCACCCATTCTCAGGTGAAGTCTGGCTTGATCCTGTTCCTCAGGAAAAAGGATGGACCTCCTCCTTTTCTCAGATGGTCCCCTCCACTCCCCTGAAACCTGCATGAGAGCTCCTACCATGTTTCTCCTGTGCAACCAATCCTAGACTCCAAGCATTCTCCCAGCTCACCTCCATCTATGCATCTCGTCTCTGGACTTGGTGATTGGACTCTAAATCAGCAGTAGGGTCTCAAACCCTGTATCCATCCCTCCTCTAACAAACCCTGCTAGCCAGAAGAGGAGAAAGCTTCCATGTCTCCTGCTTTCCTCTGGGGATAGGTGCCTTTTTGGGGCAAATGAACTCATTGTTGGGCAGGGTGGAGAATGGTACCCTTATCTGCTCTTATCCACTGTGGGGGAAGCTTGGCAGGTTGATTATATCCATCATTTAGGAGGCTGGCATACCCAGGACTTTAGCAGGGTGGGGGTGGGGTGCGCATTTTTAGTGAAGCAGGAAAGGAGTTTGCAGAGAATTGATCTGTTTTAAAGGTCAGCTTTGGAGAAAGGACAAGGAAATGGGTCTGCTTTATTTTTAGGGGCCTTTTGGTTTTGTTCTTACCATCCCCCAATCCCAAGGATAAGTTGGATATAAACATTAAATACTAATCAGTTAAACTAAACCTTTAATCAAAGGAGAGGGTGAAATAAGCTGAGGATCATTTTAGAGCTATTCAGTTCTTCTGCAGCTAAGGGACCAGGAGCCATTTGAGTCCTCTAGGACTTCCTGCCCACTTTCCTCAGGGTGCTAGGCTGAAAGGTGTTCTGCCCCATCTCCTCAAGAGAAAAGTTCCTTTTTGTCGGGGGCATCACTCATTCCTGATTCACAAACCCCTAGAACCACTGGTAGGAAACAGGAAGAGAGGGCCTGGGCATTAAGCTCACATTCAAGTCTGGCTCAGTCTTTTCTTACTGACCCTAGGTCTTTTAGTCCTTTGTGCTCCACAGTGACTAAGAAGGGAGGACTGAAGTGCTCTTTGGGAGGGACTGGTACTGTAGGACTGCAAAGGACTTTATGACCTGCTCACACTGAAGTTCACAGCCCATCTGACTGAGCAAGCTTTTTTCATTCCTTTCTTCACCAGTCTCATCTTCCCAAGACTGCAAGGGCTAATGCAGCAGAATTAAAGGGGCAAGGAAATGAGTAGAAGCTTGTGGGGATACTCAGAATTCTTTTATACCAAGAAGCACAAAAAACTTGGGTAAAGTGTGCCTCAGTCTGTTAGATCTTCCTTGGTAGCCAGCAATATATTGTTTCTTTGTCTTCCAGGTCTAGTTTAAGAGCATGGAGAAAAAAATGGAGGGGCCAGCTGAGGTTGGACAATGGGACACTGACTTTCCCTTCTCCAACAGCAAGTATAGGGCTCCTGGGCTTCACACACCAGGTGCATTGGTTTGCTATAGCTGTTGCCATATGCAGAGGCTACTCAAAGCTTGGTATAAGAGTGGGGAGACCAGGCTGTTCTTTGAAATGAAGAGGGAAAACTAGTTAAAAATTTCACCTGACAATCACAGGCTTGAACTGCCCCAGGAACCTTTCTAATTTGTTGGATTACAAATTGAGGATCTGATCATGATGCCATGTGAAACCCAAATCTCCCAGTGGTAGGTGAAGGTGGGCTGAACTTGGGTTAGTTATATATTTGGAGTCCGCTCTTCTTTGCCATCCCTTGGATCACATTGACTCTGGATACAGACACATAATTAGGTCTGTCACCAGGCTTTTCTAAGCATTCTTTATTTATCATTCTTTTCAAATCTGTTAGCAGTTACCTCCAAGATATTTCCCCAACATCCTAAAGTGACTAAAGCTGAGAGACAGGAGAGTACAAGAGCTGATACTGCAGCAGAGTTCCAGGGTAGATGCTGACAAGTTTCTGAACTTTGACTGTGAAGTCTTCCCATTTGTTTTCGAAATGGGAGTTGATGCCTTTTGTACAATGTTATCAAAGTGTGTCTTTCTCTTCTTTTCTTTACTCAAACATAGAGCATCAAAATAAGTATCACAAATAAAACCAAACCCCAGCTTTTCATTGGGGCTGATATCTTCCTCCCGTTGACCTGCTACCCCTCATATTCCCTAGCATTTGGACTGCGTCACATGGGGATTGTTTGTATTTTCATTGTCATAGAAAACAAAAAGGTCTGATTCTAAATCTAATCAAATGGCTTTTCTCCTTCAGAACATGTTAATGACACAGCACCTATTTAAATGTCTTTGCCTTATACGTTATTTTATCTCACTGTTAGTAACAGATTTATTATCATGTATATTTGCTATTGAAGATGGGAATGTGATCCTCATAATTATTGGTCTATTTTGTATGATGTACAGAGCTTGTAATATAGGTTTAAGGTGGGCCAGCAGCAAGAGCACTGAAACCTCTCACCTTCTAAACTCTTCCTTTTATCTGCTGATGGGAATATCATCTCTTCAGTGGAAGATTGGGTGGTCTCATGTTGAGGCTGTAGCCCAGCCCCATTAACTCCCTTGTCCACTCCTGGAAGTAAGAGACATTGCCCAACTAAGCATCTGAGAAGCTGTGTTAACAGCCATTTTTTGGGTTTGGTTTTGTGATGTTTTTCCCTAGTGGGATAAACTTAATCTTTCTTATTGCTCTGTCTCAGTAGCAGGGCAGTAACCTCCAGGTTTTTAAATGAGCTAGATGCACTTCTTTCCCCTCTCTGGTTACCAAACCTGGACCAAAGCATGTTGATACTCTGGGTGTGGTTTTCTTTGTCATGGGGATTTGCTCCAGCTGCATAGTCCCACCATTTTCACAGCCTAGGAAACAGTATAAGAACCTAGGACTATCCCAGCTGATGAACATGAGGCTGCTGTCTCCAAGGATTTGTCTCACCCCTCTTAACTGGCAAAGACAAGGAGACTGGCCATTGCACTGGGGGATTCCCCTCACCCTGTGGCTTCTCAGCTTGAAACCCACATTTACCCCCAGGGAGAGGTGAGAAAAAAATTGTAAATAGATTTGCTACAGAGCAACTCAGGGTTGGGGTGTATTTTAATTCTCCTGATCACTTGAAATAATCTGTAGGCTGAGTGCTTATGGGAATGGGGGAGAAGTATGACTCCAGGGTCCTTCCCGTCTGTGAAACTCTGGGGGTGGAGTGTAAGGCATCAGAGGCCCTTCAATGGCACTACACTGAGCTGTCTGTCCTTCTGGAAGCCCAACCTACAATCAACTCAAATCAGATTCTTCACATTCCAGTTGTAGTCTTTCTTTCTTTCCCTTTTGAATTTCAGTCCCTAGCTATGTGGTCAAGGTGGCTTTCTGTTAAGCCACCCTAATTTAGGGAATGAGAGGGAAGAGGGGGTAGGCATTATAGCTCTGCCTTCAAGACTCATCTCTTAAAATGAAACAAAACTATAACCACCTTCAAAATCACATGCAAAAAAAAAAAAGGATAACTGACTGAAGGAAGGGTTTGGTTCCATTCAACTCCACGTTCATTGTGCCTTTACTTGTGTTAGTTTTCTGTGCTTTCTTCCTTTCCCTCTTTGAAGTAATTAAAATCTTCCTTGATAACTGCTGTTTCCTACTTCCTACTCGTTTCTGACAACTTGATGGGTTCCTTCTCTAATTGTTTTAAATCTCATTCCACTGGTGACAGAAGGGCCTCGCCTTCTTTTCTCATGTCTAACCTTTGTCCTTTTCCACAGTGACCAACATGGAAGTTGCAGTTAACACTGAATAAAAGACTAGAATGATGTGTGTGTGTGTGCGTGCGTGTATGTGTATGTATGTATGTGTCCATCCATCTACATGTGGATCAACTTCTTTAAAAAATAATTTATTGTATGATTTATTTTAGAGATTCATTCTGATTATAGTGCTCCCTCAAACAGCACTGATTTTTCCCCTCCTCTCTAAAATGTATAATCTGGTCTCAGGTTCAATTCTTTGGTACATTTCTTTCTTCTGAATGCTGTGCAGTTTAATTAAACTTTGTTTAAAAACAAAAACAAAAAATTAAAACTGTGTACTCTTGTCTGGAATACCACCACAAGTGGTGGCATGGAGAAAGAAGAAAACCTGTTGCCTCATATCCTGGGTAAGTGTGATGGTTTGATTCCCGGTCATTTGAGAACGTGGATATGCTGACTTACTAAAAGGAGCATCAGCAGTTTCCTGAGAGTTTTCTCTCCTCTTCCGCTATGTTTTGAAAATTGCACTTCTAATTAGTCATGTTGACTAGGAGATACTGACAGTCATTATTTTATATATTTATATACATACATGTTTGCCACTGAACCACTCTTTGCCCTTTATTTCAGGGAAACCAGAAGACCCCTGACCTTGTGTCCTTTTCTTATATCCCTTATGATCCTTTTTACCTATGTTGTATGGCTGATTCTAAATTGACAGTGGAAGAAAAGATGGGGCGGGGCAATTATCCATTTTTATGTGAGTTTTGACTGTCTTCACCGCTTTTTAAGCTGAAATCTTTGCTGGTTTTTTTGAACTTTGACTTTAGGTGTAAAAAATTCAACCAGACATTCTTTGCTTACTGTGGTCAGCTGATGTAATAACCACTAAGGTTTAATGAGCTTAACTTGCACTTGCATACTAGCAAAGGTCTTGAAATCATTTCCTATACTGATTCATAATGGGCGTGTATATGAATCACTCTCACATAATTTAGGTATAAAAACCTCTGAGGAGGGTAAGGGAAGGAGAAGAAAGATTCATTTCATTTTCATCCATACCTACCAGATTGGCTGAATTCCTGATTATTTGACCCATCATTGTTATTAATATGATTAATAAACTACTTATTTATTGATTTAATTGTTATTCCTGACTTGGCAAATGGAGCTTGCCTAAATGACCCTCAACTTTCTAACCCTATAAGCTTTATCTATCTTGTTGGGACGGTATTGCTAGTGTGTGCAGATGCCAGGCAGGTCCTTCCAGCGTACTTTGATTCCTCCTCCTCGATACTGTGTGTGAGTTAAGTGATAAGAACACTAGTTTGCTCACTCTGATTTACTACTGAGGCACAGCTGCTTGTCTTGGATGTTCCTCTTAAATATTTCCTGACGCAGTCAAACCATGAACTGTGCAGTTTACAGGAAGGAAGTTGCCATCTCTGAATTCCTAGTACTCTGTAGACAGAGGTAAGAGAACTGAAATATTAAACCTCAGGATCTTGACAGCCCCAAAGGATAACTGTGGAGAATAGCATCACCTTTGACATCACCACTCCTAGATTTAGGGCTGTGAGATTGATCTATTCTGAGGATTGAACCCAGGGGCATTTTAGCATTGAGTTACATTCCCAGCCCTTTTTATTATTTAAAGAGTGGGAGAAAGAGAAAATCAACTTTTTTTCTTCTGGTTTTCATTGCTCTGACGCTTAGGTTGTGTATGTGATGCTGGGGTTTGAACGTGGGCCCTCGCACATGCCAGACAAGCATGACACTGCTGAGCCACTGCTCTAGCCCCTATTTTTTAGATTGATACAGGGTCTTGCTAAGTTGCTTAGGGCCTCACAAAGTTGCCAAGACTGACTTTGTACTTGGAATTCTGCTGGCTCAACCTCTGTAGTTGCTGGGATTTATAGGTGTGTGCTACTGTACCCAGCTGGGATGTGGTATTTAAAGGAGTACATATTGCTATTCAGACACACACAGGCACACCCACACAAGTTCATGCAAAGAGTGGATGTCTTACTTGGCAGGAATCACCTTTTCATTCCTTCATTTGGCAAACATTTATTGTGTGCTTAATTAACTCTGTACTAGAAAACTGCAAATAAAGATGAATAAGTTATAGCCTTTGCCTCCAGGGAGCTGCCAGTCTAGTAGAAGACTTAGAACAGCTGAGAAACTTTTGCAATATATTGAAAGGTTTCATGGGAGTTAGTCCAGAAGGATGGTAAGCTACATACCAGGAACAGAGGCACAGAAGCAAGAAACATGATCGTGTGCACGTTGTTACTGGAGGTTCGTTGCTAGTGAAAAGGGAGAGCTTCAAGTAGATAACCTTTTAGAGACCTTTCAATCCTGACATTCTGTGAATATCTGCCTGCTTCCACAGTGGTCATTCATGCCTTTTTGACCATAGCAGTGTTTTCTGGTGTTTTCATCAACTCCAATATGCACTTTACTCAGTTGCTTCTCTCTCCCCCTGTAAATGAGGTAGGTTTTTTATCACCATCTCTCAAAGCTGGCAATTAAGGACATATTATTAAAGGCAATTTTAGGAGCCCAGATTACAAAAATATGAATAGTGAAGATGCATCTTGGGTTCTATTATTTTAGATCGGAAATATCAACTAATCTGAAAGCCTTCATTTTAGTTACTCCATTTATGGCAGCCCATTTTTTGTAGTTTTTAACTGCTAGAAAGCTTCCTTAAATATACTCCATCATCTATTGCTATTTAGAACCTACATCTGTTCAACCATCCCTCTGTGATTAAGTGGTCAAGAATTTGACTTCCTGGCTAGAGTAGTGCTCAGGTGGCTCAGCTGTTAACAGCGTTTTGTCTGGCATGCCTGAGGATGCAAGTTCGAACCCCAGCATAATGCACACAACAAAGTGTCAGAGCAACGAAGACCACATGAAAACTAAGTGAAATTCTCTCTCACTTTCCCTCGCTTTAAAAAAAAAAAATTTGACTTCCTGTTGGTAGGTACAAATTCCTTCTCCACTTGGTAGTTGTGTGTCCTTGGACAAGCTTACTCAACCCCCTTTATGCCTTGGTTTCCCCATTTGTAAAATGGAAATACCAACTTTGTGGGTTGCTTATGAAGATTAATAAACTGATAATTGGTGAAATACCAAGCTCAGTCCTAGCATATACTTAAACTCTGTGTATTGGCTCTTATCTCCTATATGAACTAAATACAATTAACTGACAATCATGATATTGTTTCCTATTTTTTCAACTTTATAAAAAGGCTCTTTGATAATGAGTATAAAAGATAAACGTTTACCATCACCTAGAATTGGGTCTTGGCCTTTTAAAGAATCTGAGGATTAGATGAGTTATTAGCTTTGGAAACTGGCCTGCAAATTACTGCTCTAATTTGTATTTTTAATTAAATGCTCGGCTTACCTCTTCTACGAATCTTCCCTGGCCCTGAAACCCTAGTGTCTGGCCATAAAAATTTTTACTATTAAGAGGTCATAATTCTATTCCGCACAATGTGTGGATCAATGATAAGGTGCACGGAATATAATATTTTTTCTCTGAAAAAAATATTTCACTCTTGAAACAATAGATACTGTGATGAAGCGTAGGAATAGAACTTTACCAAGAAACACTGTTCCAGGAGAAAAGGGTCTTCCAAGATGCTGTGACCTCTAACCCTGTACGCTCATTTGCTTCATGCTTTGCAAGGTTGAATTAGAGGTGAGTGAAACACTAGCATCATTCCTGGCACAACCGCCCCCCAAGTGGTAGGTATTATGTAGTAGTTCTCTGAAAATCTAACCCATTAGGATAATGAAAATGGTACGTCTGGCAGTGACAAGGGATAACGACGTCTAGACACCTCCAGTTGAAAGAAGAACGCGGAAGTTGAGTCGCGCTAGGCAAAGACTACACCTCCCGCCCGGCCTGGCAACTTGGCGGGCTCGTCTAAGTAGAGTCGCGTCCGCCCCACCCAGCGCATTTCCGCGAAGTCCCCGGATGTCCACGCCCGCCCCATCAGTGGGTGTGGCTTCTTGTTGGCCCGGAGACCTGGGGCTCTTTTATTGGCTGTGGGCTTTCCAGCTGGATTGGATAGGAAGAAAGGGGAGGTGGCCAAGGTGCGTGGCGCGGTGGTGTCAGCCAATCGGAAGCGTGGCTGGGCTTTGGCGCGAGGCGGGAACGCTGCGGCTGTGCAGATTTGGCGCGAGCTGGTTTTGCTAGTGTGTAGCGTGGAGCTTATGGTGAAGGGTCCCTGAGGCCGTTTGAGAAGCGAGAAGGAACCTTCACAAAGGTGACGCAGCCCCAAGAGGTGGAAAGGAGAGGGTTACCTGGGAATACTGGGATCTGGGAGCCACCGGGTTGGGCGAGGGCTGCGGGTTCCCGCGAGGCCCCAGATAAAGTGACAGGAGGAGAGCTGAGGTCGCTGCAGGTTTGAGGTCGGGGTCCGGGAAGAGAAGTATGCGCCCTTGAAGTGACTCTGGCAATGGTGCGTGGAGTGAAGGATTTGAAAGGTGTAGAGTTAGGGCTGAGTGCAGGGGCGGAGGGAAAACCCAGAAGCACTGTCAGGGCCTGGAGACGGTCAGTGTGGCGATTAGGGGCTAACTGGGGATGAAGGTGTCCCGCGTGCCTGGAGTCAGGAAGTCGTAAATACTATAGAAATCAATTAAACTTATTACTCGAGTGATTAAGAAAGTGGGCTCTGGTGCCAGAATGCCTGGCACCAGTTATGTCTGCTTTTCTGTGACTTGGAGCTTCTGCATCTCATCTTTTGTAAGATGGGGGATAACAATACTACCTATCTCTAAGGCAGTTGTAAAACTTTAATGAGTTAATATGAGGAAATGCTTATAGCAGCGTTTTACGCATACTAGGTTGCCTAAGACATGTTAGAAGTTATTGCATAGATTTGGGTTTGAAGCAGCACTGAATGGTAAAATATTATATTAACATAATTTACTTATGAGATGATAAGTTAGTTATCCATGTATAAATAAATTCCATGTTAGTTATTTTTCCTTAACTTTTACGTGTTTACAGGCAGCCCTGTTCTTTTTGTATCCTGCTGTGTTGCCATCATGCCTCAAACCCGATCCCAGGCACAAGCTACAATCAGTTTTCCCAGAAAGAAGCTATCTCGGACTTCAAACAAAACTAAAAACTCTAGTGATAATAAACTAGAACCAACAAATATCCAGGCTGTACCCTCTTCTTGTGTAAAAATTCTGCCTCTCAGCCCCAGAAAACGTCTGGGTAAGCTTTCCATTGTATCAGTACAAATTTTTGACTAGTACCTCTCACTCTTTCTTTTTTTCTTTCTTTCTTTTTTAAGAGCAAGAAGGAGAGAGAGAATTAATTTTATTTATTTTTTCATCTGGCCTTTGTTTCTCTGACATTTAGTTTTGTATGTGGTGGTGCTAGGATTCCATTGCTGGCCCTCATGCACACCAGGAAAGCACTTCAACTGCTGAGCCACTGCTCCAGCCCCAGCCTTTCTTTTCTTGGTGATAAAATGCTTGTCCTTTGAAAAACCTTTCTAAGTTCATTTGAGACTATTTTGTTCATTTTATTTATTTTCAGAATGGTTGCTATGTGCTTATTGAACTTTAGAGTTAAGCCAATAATTGATATCACTTTCTGAACTACTTAATAGGTTTGGTCTTCAATTCTTTAATATTAAACTTAGTTCTGTCATTGCTTTCAATTGCCTTGCAGTTTTATGGTATTATGAAATTTGCCTCCATATTTGTGAAATTAACAGAAGCAGATGGTTGGCTTTGTGTGTGTGTGTGTGTGTGTGTGTGTGTACAGGGATTGAACCCAGGGGTACTGACCCACATCCCCAGCCCTGTTTTTATTTTGAAACAGTCTTGCAAAATTGTTTAGGATCTCAGCCTCCCAAGTTGCTGGGATTACAGGCAATCACCATTATTCCTGGCTCTTGTGTGACATTCTTAATATTTTCAGAACTTTTCTTATTTTAGAGTAGTTGGAACCCAGGACTTCATACATACTAGGCAAGTGTAACTTCAACCCAAGAGCATTTTATTTATTTATTTGTTTGTTTGTTTGTTTTCTTTGTACTGGAGATTTAACCCAGGGGTGCTTTACCACTGAGCCACATTCCCAGCCATGGTTTTTTGTTTTTTGTTTGTTTTTTTTTTTGAAACAGGGTCTTACTACTAAATTGCTTAGGGATTCACTAAGTTGCTGAGACTGGCCTTGAGCTTACTACAATCCTCCTGTCTCAGCCTTCTTAGCTGCTAGGATTGTCGGTGTGTGCCACCATGCCAGGCAAACATTTGTTTTTAATGGGGTGTGATTTGGTTGTATCTGGAGACATTTTTGAGTATTGTAGCTGAGGTGCTATTGGCATAATGAGTAAAAGCCAAGGATGCTGTGGAACATCCTACAATGCATGTGACCTTCCCCCCACAACAAAGAATTATTTGATCCATAATGACAGTGGTGCCAAGGTTGAAATATTCTGTTTTTAGAACATTCTTAGAATTTTATGCCACTAGAACCCATTTGGTTTTTCTGAAATAGTAGAATTCATTGGTGCCATCTAGTGGCCAGTATTTCCTTCTACGTGAGAATGTGTTTATTTTGTGGTGCTCAAGTAGAAATTTCTCTTTCTGGGTGAGGCAGATGTCTTTGCAAGTCTTCTCACTATTTACTGCTATAAATGATTTTAATGTTTTGATTTTAATGTTTCAGGTGATGACAACCTATGCAACACTCCCCACTTACCTCCCTGTTCCCCGCCAAAACAAGGCAAGAAAGAAAATGGCCCCCCTCGCTCACATATACCTAAGGGACGGAGATTGGTATTTGACAATCAGCTGACGCTGACAGTTAAGTCTCCTAGCAAAAGAGAACAAGCCAGAGTTCATCAGAATAAAATACTTTCCATAGGTCAAAAATGTCAAGAGATCATAAATTCTGAACAGAAATGTCCATTGGAGAAAGAATCTGCATGTTTGAGACTATTTAAGCAAGAAGGTACGTTTTTGTTTTTGTTTAAAGAGAGGGGGACAGTGAAAGAGAGAATCAATTTTATTTAGTTTTTCATGTGGACTTTGTTGCTCCAAAACTTCGGTGTGTACGTGGTGCTAGGGTTTTAACTTGCATACTCATGCATCCAGGCAAGCAATGTAACCGTTCTGAACAGCAGCTGTTAGTGCAGCCATTATAAACAAAGCTGATAATTCCAAATGAAACCCAATGGGTTTTTTCAGTCACCTTCTGTTGTGTCTAGTTGTCCTTTTATGTCTTGCACAGGTTCTTGTTACCAGCAAGCAAAGCTTGTCCTGAATACAGCTGTCCCAGATCGGCTGCCTGCCAGAGAAAAGGAGATGGATGTTATTAGGAATTTCCTGAGGGAACACATCTGTGGGAAAAAAGCTGGAAGTCTTTATCTTTCTGGTGCTCCTGGAACTGGAAAAACTGCTTGCTTAAGTCGAATTCTTCAAGACTTCAAGGTACATTGAGAATCTGAATTATAATGCTCTTGCTAAAATGTTAACTTGGTTATTAAAGTTTGAGGAAGACTAAATATTTAGGAGATTGAAGGTTTCCTCATGATAACACTTCTGTTTTGTTATCCAAATCTTCCCAATGAAAGTAGAGCTTCCTCTCTTATATACCTTTACCTCTCAAGTTTCATCAAATCTTTATCTGAAGCCAGAATAACTGCCATATTTGCATTTTTTTTTTCTAGAAGGATGTAAAAGGCTTTAAAACTATTGTGCTGAATTGCATGTCCTTAAGGAATGCCCAGGCTGTATTCCCAGCTATTGCTCAGGAGATTTGTCAGGAAGAAGTATCTAGGCCAGCTGGGAAGGACATGATGAAGAAACTGGAAAAACATATGACTGCAGAGAAGGGACCCATGATGTAAGTATTTCTCTGCTTCATATTGCTTGGTGAAAATATATAAGGTCTATTGCCCACAAAAAGAACATTTGTGATGTTTGCTCTATAAGGAGAGGTAGTGGGCTGAAGCAGTGGCTCAGCGGTTATAGCGCTTGCCTGGCATGCATAAGGACCTGGGTTAGAACCCCATCAACAACATGTACAACTATGTGTCAGAAAAACGAACTAGATGAAAAAAATAAATAAAATTGATTCTCTTTTTTTTTTAAAGAGAGAACGAGAGAATTAATTTATTCCTTCATCTGGCCTTTGTCTCTCTGCACTTAGTTGTGTATGTGGTGCTGGGGTTTGAACCTGGGTCCTCGGGTATGCCAGGCAAGTGTTCAAACCGTTGAGCCACCACTCCAAACCTCTCCCCTTTAAAAAAAAAAAAAGAAAAACAAAAAGAGGTAGTTACATGAACTTGAAGGAAAGAAAAAAACTATACTTTCTAATTTTAAATTGGAAAAAAATCTGTAATCATTTGAAAACACTGGTATAGTACTTGTTCATATTGGGGTGTATAATTCTAACAGCGATTAGAGATAAATCACAATTTTCAAATTGATCTCAGCTTTAGAAATGTGACAAAGTACAGATCAGATTGAAGGGTTAAGAAGGTGAATGGATGTTAATTGTTTCTCTTTGTATATAGTGTGTTGGTGTTGGACGAGATGGATCAACTGGACTGCAAAGGGCAGGATGTACTATACACACTGTTTGAATGGCCGTGGCTAAGCAACTCTCGATTGGTGCTGATTGGTTAGTGCTCAGTTGTTAATGTTATGCTATGTTTCTGAAGTTTTGGGGATTTTTTCCTTTGTTTCCAGTACTATAGATTGAACCCAGGAGTGTTTTACTACTGAGGTACATCGCCAGCCCTTTTAGCTTTTCATTTTGAGGCAGGGTCTTGCTAAATTGCTTAGGGCCTGGATAAATCACTGAGGCTGTCCTCAGACTTGTGAAACTACTACCTCAGCTTCATTCAGCTTCAACCAGGCATGTAGCTTAGTGGTAGTGCTTGTCTAACAGGTGTGAGGCCCTGCGTTCAATCCTTAGTATCACTAAACACAAAAATCCATTTAACTAATTTATCACCTATTATTTTATCTTAAGCCAGCTTTCTGCCTTCTTGTCAAAATTAGAAAATTACTGTAAGATGCTAGTAATTTTAATCTAAGGCTAGTCAGTTTTGTTAAGTCTGAATAAAAATGACTTAGGAGCCATGTGCCATGGTGGCATCTGTAGTATCAGTTACTCAGGAGTCTGGGGCAGGAGGATCAAAAATTCAAAGCCAGCTTGGGTATCATGGTAATACCCTTTCTGTTGAAAACAAATAAGAATGACCTAGGGGCCTAGGGGCATGTAGCTCAATGGTGGAGTGAGTACTTAGCATACACACGACCCTGGGTTCAATCCCCAGTACCATCCTCCCCACTCCACCCCCCACAACCAATACATAAAACTGCATTTTGGAAACAATAGATTTTTGGAGTATCTGGTTCTGTTTATCAGTGAATAATTCTAAACCTACTTTGAAAAGATCATTCTATAATGACTATATGCGTCTTACCAATAGGTGCATTTTACCTATTAGCGTGGGGAGGAAGGCAGGTGGGAAGCAACAACGAGGATGTAGGATTGTAACAGGATGTGTTTAACTTTCATAGGATTTAGTTTTTCTTTTAGGATAAGTTGACTGATAATGATTAGTGTTTTCACCTTCTCAGGTATTGCTAACACCCTGGATCTCACAGACAGAATTCTGCCGAGGCTGGAAGCTAGAGAAAAATGTAAGCCACAGCTATTGAACTTTCCACCATATACCAGAAATCAGATAGCTACTATCTTGCAGGATCGACTTAATCAAGTGAGTGCCAACCATTATGCTGAATTTTGTTCCTTGAATTACCTTTGTTAAGGAAACCTAGCTGTAGTTTTAAAATATTTTGCTTTAATTGCTTTCCTAACGGTGTGGGGCATTCCTATGGACCTGTAGTGGTAACATTTTTATGTGAATTTCCACACATGGCTCCATTTATTGTATTCCTCAGTGTTGAAATAAAAGAATCACTCATGCTTCTTTAATGATCTTCAAAAAATGGGGCTTATGAAAAAGCTTTCTTTTGAAAGTGACTAAATAATTTTGTGGGGATTTTTTTTCTAATTTATGTTCCAATTAAATTGCTTTTTCCTATTCATGAACCTTTACCACATTGCTATAAAAATTCCTAAATGTGTGAAAACTGTAATATCTTCATTTATTTGCAAGGAGAAAAGGCATCTCTTAATAGGTGACCAATTAGGTTTAGACTTAATTGTGAAAATATTTACATCTAGAACCTAAATTGGAGAGAGAATCAAATTGTCTTCTATGTCTTGTGTGCAGGTATCTAGAGATCAGGTTCTGGATAATGCTGCAATTCAGTTCTGTGCCCGCAAAGTCTCTGCTGTTTCAGGAGATGTTCGCAAAGCACTAGATATTTGCAGGTGAGTTATGACACTGTAGGCTGCTTTTATTTAAAAAAAAAAAAAAAAAAAGGGCTGTTAATTGTCTCATGTAACTCAAGTGAATGTGGCTTAAGAGGCTCCATTCTGATACTTTTTACACTCAGAAAGGAGGACTTGTTTCTCAGTGGGGAACTCTGGATTTCCACCGTGTTAATGTCTGAAACATTATCAGTCCATTACCTACAGAGGGAGAAACAAATGAGATGTTGCTGGCACTCCCTGTGGTGATTATAGATTGGTTAATTACATTTGTATTAAAAAAGACTCCAGTTTACTTTTCCATTAGCTGGTCTCAAGCAGGTTTATTTATGGACCTGAACCATCTTTGCCTTTAGATTTTTTTTCCCCTTCCTTTCCTTTTGTAGGCACCCCTTCTTCCCTTCAGTTTGTAGTCCCCCACAGTACTCCAGACCTTTCTCCCTTCCCATCCCCCTGCTCTTCCTGCTGGGGAAAGCCTCTGTGCTAACTGATGAAATTTCTTCCCTCCCAGTAGGGACCCTGGGTCCATTAAAATGATACTTGCTGTGCTGGCCCTCTGGTCCAACCTCCCCCTACTGCCTTGTAGAAGATCCAGGTCTGGCTTATGGTTTCCTATGGGCAAAGCACTTTGGAGAAAGCAGTAGGAGAGTAAGCTCTTCCTACTGTTTAGATTGCATGATCCTGAATTTAAAAGTTTCCCCTAGTCAGCAAACTTCTTGAATAAGGACTGTAGCTATGAGCAACAGCCATGCATGCTGGCATGGTTTAGCATACACAAATCCTGTGTATGGATAACTCATGACTCCCCTTTTAGGTCCCCTGTGTATGGATGGTGCTAGTTCAATCTTCAGTCAGTCACCCACCCTGATATCCTCTTTCCTACCCATGACACTTTTCCTCATCCAAAATGTTGTTGATTCACTGTATGATGGCCTACTTGGCATCTAAAAGAGGAACCATGTAGTGTTGAAGTTTCTCAAATCCCTAGTCCATGAATTACTTCAAGGCAATGAAATCCCCTTTAGCTGAGACATAACCTAGTTTTGTTTGGGGGCTTTAAATTTTTAAAACATGTTTTTAGTTAACGTGCCTGCTTTTGAGCTTGGTGGTTTAGTGTGGTTATTTGGTTTGGCTCTGACTAAATTAATTTTAGAAATTTTTTTTATAGGAGAGCTATTGAAATTGTAGAGTCGGATGTCAAAAGCCAGACTATTCTCAAACCACTGTCTGAATGTAAGTAGTTTATCTTCTTCCTGTCTTCCTTTATAACTGGAAGCTTAACTTTTCTGAGGAAAGAGGTAGAAAGATGAAATGAATGTAATTAAAGCTACACGCACCCATTATGTGTGCATATGTTTAATCAGTTCATCTATTTTATTTCAGTCTTGCCTGCCAGTACCATAGTCCATGAATTACTAGAAATGAGCTCCCTAGGGTGTTACATAAATGGCCAGCATAGACTAGGTTTTCTTTCCAAGATTTAGGAATGAAAACTAGACAGTAAGTTTGGATCAGCTTCTTTCCGGGTGCTTTTGCAGAGTGCAAAGAGGTGAAAGCAAAGCCTGATAAAGAAGGTAAAAGGATTGTGAGTTGATCTTGGGATATCTTCAGCCTTCAAACAAGTCTAGGAGGATATAGGTACAAAGATCATATTGCCACAGTAAATAGTGGACGATCACAAGTGGCAAAATTAACTTTCCATTTCCTCAGCCTTGTTCTCTTAGCTGTGTCAGATCTAAAATGGCCATGAACTACATATCTTGTAAGTGTTTAATAACTGGTGTTAATCTTTAGAAATGGGACAGTCTGACTTGATTGTTTCTTCCTTCATTCCTGTACTGGTTGAGAGTCATTAAGGTTGCTTCTAGTACTAGAGTTCCATATAAATCCTTTTTAAATCAACTTGTTAGAAAATAAATAGCTCAAACCAGGTGCCATGGCACACACCTGTAATCCCAGTGACTTGGGAGGCTGAGGCAGAAGGATTGTGAGTTCAAAGTCAGCCCCAGCAACTTAGCAAGGCTTTAAGCAACTTAGTAAGACCCTGTCTCAAAATAAAAATTAAAAAAAAGGAATGGGGGTGTGAGTCAGTGGTTAAGCGCCCCTGGGTTCAATCCCTGGCACACACAGACACACACAAATAAGGAAATAAATAGCTCAGAAAAGAAAAGAAAGTATTTTATAAGTAGACAACATTAGCATTCAGACTGAGGGTGGGCAATATATCAATGTGTATATAGACAAGTTTCTGGCATAAATTATTAGACTAAATTCCTATCTTTTGACTTCCGTTACGTGTGGGATTGACTTAATGGCTCCAGAAAGCTATGGGAACATTGGCTTCAACTAAATATAAAGAGTTGTTTTTTTTTTGTTTTTTTTTTTTTTTAAAGAGAGAGGGACAGTGAGAGAGACAGGGAAAGAGAGAAACAACTTTAGTTTTTCACAAGGCCTTCGTTGCTCCAACACTTAGTTGTGTACGTGGTGCTGGGATTTGAACCCGGGTCCCTGTGCTTGCCAGGCAAGCGCCGAAACCGCTGAGCCACCGCTCCAGCCCTGAGAATTTTTTTTAATACATAGAGCTAGCTTCTTTGAAATATAGTGAGTTCCCCAGCATTGAAGCATATTGGGATTGTTGTAGAGGGGACTCAGCCATTGGGTAAGGGGTTAGAATAGGCCTCTGAATTCCTTTCAATTTTAAGATTCTGTTACTTGATCTGTGAGCTCTGGTTTCTTCATTAGTCTTCTGCAGCATCCTGCTTGTGGTAATGAAATAGAAGCAAAGTGTGTGGGGCAACTGCAAGTGGTCTCAGGAAGTAACTTCAGGCAAGGTTGTTACAGTGCAAAATCCCTCCTCCGTCTTACAAGTCATGTATCTCCAAACAATGAGCCCACAGTCCTATGCAGCTTGTTGGCAGTTTTCCAACCTCCGACTTTTGCTATCTGCTAGGATATCCAGTGACATTTTATCAAGTGTGTTGCTTTACTGCAGATCAGCTTGGGCAAGTGAACCAAACCTCAAAGGTCATTTGGGGAGGCCATCTGGAGGACTGATACGGGATTGACTTCACTGTCCACATATATCTATTCATTTGGTTTAAAATATTAGGTAATTTTTCTAACTATTTTCTTCTGTACTTACTTTTTGGGGGGAGGGTAACCAAGGATTGAACCCAGGGGCGCTTAATCTCTGAGCCAAATCTCCAGCCCTTTTTTATATTTTATTTTGAGACAGGGTCTCACTAAGTTGCTTAGGGCCTCGCTGAGACTGGCTTTGAATGTTGTGATCCTCCTGCCTCAGCCTCCCCAGTCCCTGGGATTACAGGCATGTGCCACCGTGCCTGGCTCTTCTTTACTTTCTTTTCTTTTTTTAAAGAGAGAAGGACAGTGAGAGAGAGAATCAATCTTTATTGAGTTTTTCACATGGCTTTCATTGCTCTGACAATCAGCTGTGTACATGGGTGCTGGAGTTCCAGTCCGTGTGCTTGTGCATGCCAGGCAAGCGCCGTAACCACCGAGCCACTGCTCCAGCTCTTCTTTACTTTCTTAATTGCCAGACATAATCACCGTCTTTGCTTTGAGGTTCTATTTTTCTGAGACATTAAGAACTTTCAAGGCAGAAAACCGTAGCTCTCTGGTCTTTACTCTTTCATGAGGTACATTTTGTTACTCCAGCATAAAATTACATTCTACAGAACCAAATATCCCACTCAAATAACCCTACTTTCCAAGGCTTCCCACATTTCTTTGGCATCCTTTTGAAGATAGCATTGTCTCTTATCCTTTGGCTTCTAGTTAGAATTGGAACCTCTGCCTTCCTATCATGTGACTGAACTTGGATTCCTTTTAGCTCAAATTTAGTATCATCTGTCTCAAAACACATACACATAATATTTGAAAAATCTAATGAAGCCCAACTTATTTATTTTATAGGTAAATCATCTTCTGAGTGTCTGGTTCCCAAGCGTGTTGGTCTTACTCATATATCCCAAGTCATTTCAGAAGTTGATTGTAACAGGATGACTTTGGGCCAAGAAGGAGCCCAAGATTCTTTCCCTCTTCAGCAGAAAATCTTGGTCTGTGCTTTGCTGCTCTTGATCAGGCAGTTGAGAATCAAAGAGGTCACTCTGGGGAAGGTAAGTTGGGAATCTCAGCTCCAAAAGGCCTATCATGCATGCTTCAACTGATATGAATTTAAAATGTATTTTAACACAAAGAATTAATACTAGCACTGTATAAAAGGCAGCTGAGTCAATTTCACTTGGGTTATACTTAAGTTTTAACCATTAATCTTCTCCCTGACATTTCTGCATCTCTCTATGAAACTATATAAAGTCCCTTTCCTACATTACAGTATAGGTTTTTGGAAATATCAGCTGAATGCTTTTTCAAGCATTGTGGCCTTTAAACATCATTTCTTCTCCCTTTTTTCCTCCCAGTTATATGAAGCCTACAGTAACATCTGTCGTAAACAGCAGGTGGCAGCTGTGGACCAGTCAGAGTGTTTGTCACTTTCAGGGCTCTTAGAATCCAGGGGCATTTTAAGATTAAAGAAAAACAAGGAAACCCGCTTTACAAAGGTAACAACCAAATGCTTCTTTATGACAGTGCTCTTAATTGTCCTGTTTTGGAGAGCTTATCCTTTGCTAATAAGTAAAGATTGAAAATGATCACAATTTGTGGGCGGGTAGGGTTTAAGGTATAAGAACAGGAGTGTGATATGAATGAGATTTTTTTTCAAGCCATTGTAAAAAGCAGTATTTAACTTGTTTGCCTCTGGTGAGAAAAGTTTAATATGATAGAAGTTAGGGTAGTAGCAACTTTGCTTTTTGGAGTTCTCCACCATGAAAAAAAAAATCCTTTTCTCTTTCCAGGTGTCTTTGAAGATTGACGAGAAGGAGATAGAGCATGCTCTGAAAGACAGAGCTTTAATTGGAAATATCTTAGCTACTGGCTTGCCTTAAATTCTTCTCTCACCCCACCATCTGAAAGTATTCAGCTGGCATTTAAAGAACTATGGAGTCTTCATTTTAGTGCTTTATATGCTCAGGTCTGAAAACAAATATGACCTTTTTTGCTTGAAAGCAATTTTAATCTATATATTCGTGAATTTTAACATAGAATATCTTTGGGTCTTATTTTTACACATTAATTAAATGAACAAGTAGACCCTTTTTAAATTATATTTACTGCCTCTCCCACTTGTTTGTCTAACCAGTGCACTTGCACATGTACATATTTGTGTTGTGGAATGTAAATATTTATCTCTAAGTTTCCTCAAAGATTAGTATATTGTTAAGAACTAGGTTGGGCTGGAGTGGTGGCTCAGCGGTTACGGCACTTGCCCAGTGTGCGTGAGTACGCAAGTTCTAAACCCCAGCACCACGTACACAACGAAGTCTCGGAGCAACGAAAGCCACATGAAAAACTAAATAAAATTGATTCTCTCTTTCTCTCTTACTGTCCCTCTCTCTCCCTCTCTCTTTTTTTATAAAGAACTAGGAGGTTAGGGTAAGAAGAATGAAAGAGAGTCCACATGGAGATTTGAAGGACATTTATTTCTTTTTGGAGACTATACTATGTTCATGGTGCTGAACAACCATAATGTGACATTTTAAAGACTCATAGAGCTTATTAGGTACTCCTAACCTCAAGGTGGTTAGGAGAATGTAACTCTACAGATTGTGAATATATTTAATTTTTTTTCAAGTTGTATTCTTTGTCCTTTTAAGCATTCACATTTCAAGAGAGTCCAAACTTTTAGAAAACAATGTGAAAATTCCTTACCAAACTGTTCCACAGTCTTTGCTGCCCTCAGATGAAGCCATTGGTTCAAGATGCATCCCTTCAGGGTTGGATTTTCATCTGAACACATGTTTTTCCTGTCTTACTAGGAGAATTAATCCATATGGATACTCAAGACTCCTCTTCTGGTTTTGGTTTCCAGTGGCATTAAATGGCAATTTGTGACAGGGACACTAGAGGGCACCATTACAACATATTTACAGTGTAGGCTTGGGGCTGGGGTGATTTTGAGGGAAAGGGCAGAGAGGGGCTTAGGTTTGATTTGTTTGGGAGATTGCTGTACTTGTATTACTCGAACAAATGCTTGAGAGATGAACTGTGATGTGAATGATCCAAGAGCCAGTGACCGAGTCTCTGCTTCTCCCTGAGCTCTTCAGTTGCCTCCTGCTTTTCTGATATGGGCTTGAGTTTGGGAACTTGATATGTGTACAAACGATCTGTTGGCCACTGTTTCTTTCATTCTGCCCACTGTATCTTTGTAAAGTGATCCGCACTACAGCAGGTGGTATGGGATGGAAGAAGGGCAAGCAGAGAGGACTCTGAAATGAACACTACCTGCTGGTGTGTGTAGCAGAGGAGAATCTGGACATGAGGCTGGATGTCATTCTCACTCTCACACTACATTAGAGCATTCATTCCTCAGAGGGCAATTCACAAGTAGGGTACACAGTTCTACACCGAGAAGGGAAGTGTCTGGGGCTATAAGGGTTAACAAGCATAATTGCAAAGATTGTCCAAAGGCTGATGGAAAGCAGAGACTGAATGGGATTGAGAACAGATGCGAGGCTTGATTTAAATTACATTTTATTGGATGCTGCAGCCTTAAGAGACGTGACTGCTTTACAGTTTGTTTCCACACTGTGGGCAGTTGTCTGTTCTGTGTCCGCAGTAGGATCCTGCCCAGAAAGGAGCAGCCTCCCCACCTCGTTGTGTTTGAGGCTTGGCGCCTCCCTCCTAACTGTACAGCTTGAGTCAGGAACATGGCTTGACTCGCAGTGGGGCTGCTATGTCTCCTCCCTGGCTTCCAGCCAAGATCACATTTACAGATTCAAAGGGGCCAAATTTCTTTTCCCCTCTCCTTCCCCTGGTATTTGGAAATAGGGCTTTCTGTGGACTGGTTTGTTAGTTTTCTTTCCTTCATTTCTCCCTCCACTGTCAATTTCTAGGTCATTGCAGCTCTTAAGACTTCAGCAATTGGAACAGGGTTGGTTCTGTCAGTGATGCGTGAAGCAGACTTAGAGTCCCTGCTTGGCTTCCGCTGCCCTTGTGGGAGCAAAAGCTGATATATGTTTGTCAGTAAAGTCTTAAGTGTAATTCAGACAGCTGGGGAAGAAAGGAAAAAAGCTCTTTCCTTGCTGTTTTTTTTTTTTACCCTGTCTCACTGAACCTGAGAGCCATAGGAAGATGGTAGGAGTTTTAGTGGGATGGGATGGGCTTGTGGTTAGTAGTTTTTGCCAGGATCTCAGGGCACTTCATATGGAGTAATGGCAAAGAAGCTGACCTACATTCTTCCTTTTGAAGGGGGTGTGTGTATCTGTCTATGTCCTGGTTTGTCTTTTTTTTTAATAAGTAGATTAGGCTTTCATAGAGTGTTGAGTATTGCCATGGAAAAAAACAGGCACAATAAAGTTGGTGTGAGTTTCAACCCCAGAGCTGCCCCTGACACTTCTGGCTCAATGAAGATTCATCTGTGGCTAGCTAACTGCAAGACTGTGTGAGGTCTAGGCTACCCAGAGATCAGAAAAGTTGGCAGAGCACTGTTTCCTCCAACCCTCCTCCCTCGTTATTTCCTACCTTTAAGTGTCTTTTTAATATGCACCAATAAGAACTGGGAAGTGAGCTGGGTATGGTGGCACATACCTATAAAGGAAAAATGATAGGCATTTGAGATCAGCCTGAGAAATAAATGAGAAAACTTGTTTCAAAATAAAAAGGGCTGGGGATGAGACTCAGTAGTACAGTGCTTGGCCTTGCTTGTGTGAGGCCCTGGGTTCAATCCCCAGTATAGTGGGGGAAAAACCTCCAGTATGGCCTGTAAGTAGAAATAAAATATGGCTTAAGCCATATTTTAAAAAACAGGAGTAGGGGATGTAGCTTAGTAGTAGAACACTTGCTTAGTTATATGTGAGGCCTTGGATATTTATTTGATCCCCAGCACTGAAAAACAAAAAACTATTGAGAAGGGAACTGGAGTGGTGGCTCGGTGGTTACCTCGATTGCCCGGCATGTGCGAGTGCATGGGTTCAAACCCCAGCACCCACGTACACAACTAAGTGTTGGCGCAACCAAGGCCATATGAAACTCAATAAAATTTGATTGTCTCTGTCTCTCTCTCTCTCTCTCACTGTCCTCTCCAAACAAACAAGAAAACTATCGAGAGGTATTACCTTGACTACTGGGAGAAAAAGAGGACCAAGATTGAGCTTTTTTCTCTCCATTTTTTTTTCCTGGTATTGGTGATTGAACCCAGGGCCTCATGCATGCTAGTCAAAACACACCCCTGAGCTACATCTCTGGGCTGGAGATTGAGATTTTATTTACACTTATTTGTATCCACCCTCACAGTTGGTTCCTGGTACCTGGTAGGCATTTAACAATTGTTTAATCATAAATGAAGCAAGATGCTGAGTTTTCCCCATCTTGTTGATAGTTCTCAGCTGGAGATAAACTTTGGTGCTTTTGTACTAAGATGGAGCAGGCCCCTGCAAAAGAAGGGTGCTTCATCTACAAAATGTGTCTTGGCATAGTTTTGGAGCATTTATTTGCCTCACAGATGCATTCCAATCACTCCTGTAGTTGTAGTCTGCTTGAGGCAACTTCAATGTTGCTTGAGGGAAGCTTTGGCTAAGGGGTGAGTCTTACCTGCAGCCTGGGAAGAGTGGTGCCTGTTACAAAGTATCCCTAGACATTCACCAAAAACTGGCTCTGGTTGGGAAGGGCTTAGGGAGGAACCCCCTTTTGATGTCCTACTTCTTACTATTTGGGAAAGTAGTGGTCTCAGGTTCCTCCTGAAAAGACAGGGTGCCCTCTAAGACACATTCTCTTGAACTGCAAACAACAGGTCTTCTCTTAGAAGAGGTGTGCTCCTCTGGCCTCCCCTCCATTTCCAGCCCCAGCCCCAAGGCCCTGGCAGTAAAGCTAATTGGGTGCAAGGGGCCTGGGTAAAGGCTGAAGACTGGCAAAAGGAGAGGCAGCTCCGTTTTTTAAAAAGCTCTAATTGAGTTCTGAATCAGCCTCACTCCCTTTGATCCCTCCTCTGTTTCCCACACTGCCTGAAAGAGCTGGATCAGCACTTTATAACAAGGGTGCGCCTGCTCCCCACACCCGCCCCCCCCTCCTGATACTCTGCTGCCGCCATCCACTGCTTGTCTCCTTCAGTTAAGATAATGAAGATGCTGAGAGATAAAATGTGTATTTAATAAGGGTGGGGGTAGGGAGGCGGAAAGGGGCAGCCAGGGCCTTCCCTAGTTTGGGGCCTTGCCAAGACTCTAGCTGAAAGCAAAGCTAGAGTAAGACTTGGCCCCAGGGTGTGGGGGTTTCTGGGCCTCAATCCAGCTGACTTCACTGCCTGCTGTTAGCCCTAAATTCCCCCACCTCCACCCTCTCACCCCCACACTCCTTTCACTCCCCTTGCTCCCAATGGGAAAGAGGAGCCTTGCTTCAACTTTCTTTTTAGCTGGTAACTTGGCCTTTGGTGTGGTGCCCCCCACTCCAGTGTCAGCTGCAAGGTCGGGCTAGGGCAGCCCTGTAGCCAAGGCCTGTAGAAGCTGTGGGTTCACAGTGGGGGGTGAAAATGCTGGAGTTAATGAAGACCAGCTGCTTGTCTGCTTGTCTGCCTACAGCTAACTGGAGGCCAGCCTTTGGTGGTGGTTAGGGGTGGGGGCAGTGTGGAGTGTGACCTCCATCCATGGGCACAAGGATATCCTATGGCAGCTGGGCCTGTGCTTCTCTCTGAGCTTGGTTTCATCCTTAGTTTCTAAGAGAGCCTGTTTCCCTCTTCCCCTCCTTCTCCCCTACCCAGAAACAGCCCTTATTGAACTTTATAACTGTAGTAGTGGCCCAGCTGAGATCTGAGGATCTCCAAGTCCCTTTTGTAAACACTCATTAACTGCCTGGGAAGAGTCTAGAGCCCTGTTTAACAGCTGGGAGAGAACTGAGGCACATTAGGATGAACGGCTTGACCTAAGCTCACCCCATGGACTTCACTCTGGGGCCCTCCATTCTTATTGTCTAGCTCCTTTCCCTAGTTCTTCCTGCAAGACAGAAAGGGGTGGAGGCCTTGCTATTGCCCTCTCCCCTTCTAGGAAGAGGCCATGCTTTCTCCCTTCCCTCAAGGCTGTCCTGGACTTCCCCTGGCTCTTCACCCCATGACATTTTCCCTGCTCTGCTGCTGGAGATAATGTGCAACTCTCCTTGCAAAATGTTCTCAGTCCAGCACTCTGCAGACTTCTCACCCATCTTTTCCTTGGCCCACCTGGCCCACCAAACCTGAATTCTCCCTTTTGAGCTGCAGAGAAACTGGCTATCTGCAACCTGAAAGTTAATAAGAGGTCCTCTGCCTCCTATATTTATCCAAGATGATACCTGGGAAAGTACTCTCTTTAACTTGTTCATTCTGGGAGCTGAGTAGTTCAGCAGTGACAGAGCTTGCATGCGTGAGGACCGGGTTTGAACTTTAGCACCACGTACACAATGAAGTGTTGGAACAATGAAAGTCACATGAAAAATTAAATAAAATTGATTTTCTCTCACTGCTCCTCTCTTAAAAAAATTTTTTTTTTGTTCATTCTGGTAATAAAGATGCAGGACCCTGTTGAGGACTAGGTCAGTTGACCTTTAGGTTCTGCAGTTATTTCTTCCACCGACATAGCTAGTCTTTCTAGCTATGGATATAGCCCAAAGACCTTTTTTGGGTGTTTTCCCTTTCTCCCTCAGCCACACCTGCTTAGACTCTCACCTGCATATGTATATTTGTACATCCCACACACTCCCAGACACACATACCTCAGTCTAATGATAAAAAAAAATCCTGCCAGTTTCTTGGGGCCAGGTTGCAGCTCAGTGATAGAGCACTTACCTAGCATATTTGGGGCCCTGGGTTCAAACCCAGTACTGCAAAAAATTTAAAAAAAAATTTGCCAGTTTACAGCTGCTATCGAAGTCATTTTGCCCTTTTTACTTGCTAAAAATTGATTTTCCCTGGAGTGGACTGGTAGGCACTTAGGAATAGTGTGGCATAATCTACGAGAAGGACAAAAGTGAGTGCCCATCCAAAATGAATGTTTCCTTCCCCAAATTCTTAGTAGCTGAATGGCTCAGCAGAAATGGTAGAGATTTTCTTTATTTTTGAGAGAGGGACGGCGAGAAAGAATCGGACATTTGGTTGTGTACATGGTGCTGGGGTTCAAACCAGCATCCTGTGCTTGCCAGGCAAGCTCCAGCCCCAGTGGTAGAGATCTTAACCCCATCTCCAATACCAAAGTCCAAATCTATTGACTCAGAGCAGGCAGGAAGAAATGTCTTTCCTCCTGCTCCTTGCTATCCTATTCTCATCTAAAAGAATTCATATGCTATGTGTTTGAGACCAGGAATGTTCCTGTCCTCGCCCAAGACTCAGATTCCACCTTTCTTCCGGTGGGTTATTTCTCGCCCATCAGTCCTCAGCTCTGCACCTTAGGACCCAGTCAGAGCTGGTATTAGAGGGCGGGAGAGCCTACTGTTTAGCAAATGGACTTTAGGACCCAACGGGAACCTGTGCCTCTTGCAGCAGCCTAACCCAGAAGCTGGGGGGAATCCTGAATCGAGCTGAGAGGGCTTCCCCGGATCTCCTGGGAATCCCATCGCCCCCCTGCCAGCATACACCTGAGCAGGTAGGATCTTGTGCACCCCTTCCCAATTCTCCCTTTGCCACCACCACCTTTTGCCCCAGCCCCTCTGCCTCTGATCATGCCGTTTCCCTTTTCACCAATTCAGGCTTTCCCATCCCTCCTCCCCCATTGCTCACTGTAGTCCTGGGAGGTAGGAGCCTGGGAACAGTGGGGTGTCTGAAGGCGCAAAAATCCCTGCACCCTTCAGCACCCCTCCCACATTTCCTTGAGGCATTCTCCATTCTCTGGGCATGGAAAGTTGGGGAAGGTCCGCCCAGGCCCCACACCCTTTGTACCAACCTTTGCAGTATTGCCCGATACCCCTTCCCCCACCTCACCTAAACTGGAGAATTGGCAAGTGATGGGATAACAGAAAAAGAGTGGAAAGAGCTTGAGGGACCTGAATCTCCCTGAGGGAATTCTCTCTTGCTTTCTCTCCTTCCGTGCCCAAAGAGCTCAGGACTTTTCCCCACTCACTACTCACCTTGTGGAGGAACTAATTTTCCCGTCCAGGTTCATCTCACACTTGGGTGGCCAAAGGCTTTGCTAGAGGGTAATGGAGGTTATCAGCATTTTGGTGACTTTTTCCTCTAGGATAAGTTCTTTCAACTTAGAGCCTTTATCCCTGCCAACACCTCAAAGCTTATTACAAAAAGCCGCCCACCCGCTATATGTATATGTGTGTATAGATCATGTGGTTGTAAAAGCTATGTTTTGGATAGAGGTTTCTGTGTTCATCTAAGGGAAGGGATTCCAGAGTATGGCCCAGGCCAGAGCAGGCTCAGTCCAGATGGCTGGGAAAGGGGGAGTGGACAAGAATGGGGAGGTTGACCAGCCATGCCAGCTCCCTGGGCTCCTTGGCTTTCAGAGCCTCAGGCTCCTGGTGTTACCCTAGAGCTGGGAGGTCCCCAAGCTTCTGCCCTCCTGCAGGCTCTCTGGAAGAGGTCTGGATTTCACCTACTGTTTATATTGGCATATTTTTCTTTCCTGTGGTAGGCTGACAGGCCCTACTTTCTAAAGACCTAGGGTATATTCTGGTTTAGTGGGTTTATAGAAAAGGTATATGACTTGTCTAAGAAAACATGGGTAAGTGTATTTTGCCTCTGGGAATAGTAGATTGGGGAAAGGGGTGATAGAGACTGATCACACTTTGAGGGAACCCCTCGAGTTCTCAGCTTTTGGTGGGGGTGGGTAGCATGTACCTGTCTGGTAACTGACTAGGTATGGTGCTTACTCTGTATTCCTCCATGCCTCCCCAGATCTCTTGAGGATGGTCTTTGGAGGAAAGGGTAGACAGACAATGCAGTGGCTTTACACATAATTCTGCTTTTGATCCAAGAAGAAAAGTAGAGATTGAGTGTGAGCAGTGGCCTGGGAATCAGAGGTCTGAAAGTGAGACTCAGCTCAGGACCACTTAACTGTGCATTTGTATTCTTTTCTTTCTCTAAGCCTCAGTCTTTTCATTTGTAGAAATTGTCAGTAGCAAGTCTGGCTTGCCTAACAGGGACACTGCAGCGGTAAGCATACAATAAGAGGGGCTGGAGCTGTGGTTCATCAGTAAAGTGCTTGCTTGGATGAACGAGGATGGGGGTTCAAACCCCAGTACCACATACACAACTAAGTGTCAGAAAAACTAAAACCAGGTGGAAAAATAAATAAAATGTATTCTCCCTTTCTCTCTCACTCTCTCTTTAAAAAGAAAAATTAAAAAGACAATACCATAAGATAATGTGCAAATGGTAGTAGGGCTAGAAGATTCTAGGATGGGATCCTTTTCTTAAATCTAGGTCAGTCTCTCTGCTTTCAGTTTCCTCCCCCATCCTTGTCCATCAAGGGGACAGAGGAACCAGGTATAGCTGTTGCCCCAGGTACTGCAAAATTCCCTTAATGCAGTTTGTAGATGTTGCCTGAGCACTTGTGATCAGAGAGTACAGGTCTCTCCACTCCACTGAGCCCTGTCTCCACCTTCCTTCTGCCATTCCTGCTTTGTGTCCTTGTCTCTGTCTCTCCCCTGCCCAGTGGCCTCCTTGTCCGGCTCACTGGGCAGGAGCCCTAATCAGATTCGACAGCTGAGATATGTGTGGTGGCTGAGAGCAGGCGGGAGGGAAGCCAGTGAGAGGATGGTATAAGGGCTGCCCCTGGCACTGCCCAGGCCTCCTGAGCACCACTTTGGGCTTTCTGACTGCTTGCAGGGAAGGGGTGCCAGAGGAAGCTCAGTAGCAAATGGGCTGGGGGCTAGAGATTAGGAGAGGGGAAACACATTGGGCACCTGAGGACCTGGTTGGTATTTGTTGGCATTAATGTCAGTACCTCTGACTTTCACAAGTAGGTGAGAGCCAGGCTTGCCCCCTACGTCCTCATTGCTATGGCTTCTCTTTCTTCTCTCTTCTTGTTGAGAAGTGCATTTGATTTTCCCATCCAGCTCTTTTGGCCAGTACCTCCTACGGGTCACATCTGGGAGCTGCTGGGGGTACCATGTGTCTGCCTCTATCTGGGCTATTTCCTCCCCCCTGAGGTATTTCTCTCATTCATTCTCTGGGCTAGGCGCCAGGACTCCTGGGTTTCCCGCCTGCTTCATGGACAGGACTCCCTTGCAGGCCTCCAGAGAGTCACTAAGCCGATTTCCTGCCTCCTGTATAGGAGGGCATTCCCCTAGGCCTGGGAGGTGTCAAGAATCCCAGGTTGGGTGGGGCGAGGGCACAGTAGCCCCTGGCACCACAGCACCCAGGCTTTTCCCTCTCAGCCTCTGACTCAGCTTGGGGGCAGTGTATGCCCAGCCTGTCAGGCATGGCCTATTCTTACCTCCAGGCTTCTATCTTTATATGTGGATAACCAAGATCTTCTGCTATCGTTTTTTAGCTTTTTTACCATTGTATCTGGGGGTGGCTATGGAAGCCCCTATATCTGTATCCATGTATTTTGGGGGAGCAGGGAATTAGCATAATTGAGATTGGGGCACTATTTTGTCTTCCCTCCAGCTGGGCCAGGATAAGGGAAACTGGCACAAACTTCCCTACACCAATTCCTTCAGCCTCAAAAGACCAGCCAGTGAAGCCAGGCCCTGCCCTTGCGCTGCCCACAGTGTGGTTGGCACTGATTTGTCAGAAATTGGGAAGGTTTCTACTTCTAGACCGCTTGCATCTTTTTTCCTCCTCCCACAGGATAGGGGGCAGCTCTGTGATTGTAAGCACTTATGGGCAGGCGTCCCCCTAAGGAAGAGGTGTGGGATGACCCTGAGATGGTCAAGTTGGCACTAGTCCCAGGTTGGAGTGCTGGACATGGTTCTGAGCTGAGGGTTGGTGGGGGAGGGCAGGGCATGAGCATCCCTGCCCCCTTCATTTCCTGCTCTTTGGGCAGCTGTGGGCGAGAAAGGCTGCAGGGACTATTTTTAGTTGGTCTGTCCCCTGGCAGGAGGGACGTGCAGAAAAGCACGGGGCAAGCAGAGGGGCTGGCCAAGGTGAGGGTAAGCAGGCAGGCAAAGGAGTGAGGAAGGGCTGGAGGGCATCAGATTGAGCACCAAGGCCTGTTGAGCAGGGCAGGAGCTTGCTGAGAAGGCTCTAACCAGGTAGATGGGCTGAACTTGGCAGAGAAGTCCTGGGACCCCTCAGGGGTCTCTTTGTCCAACTTTACTGAGAACTAGGACTTCAGAGGTTACCCAGGTTACAGAGCTTACAGAGAGGGAAACTGAGGGCTAGAAGGAGACATGCTTTTCGCTAGGACCCTCAACCAGTCACTGGCTGCATTGAGACCTGAACCTAGATCCCTTGGTCACTTCTGTGGTCACTGTCCCTCTTCATATTACCTTGTGCTTCCTTCCCCTACTGCAGCAAGGGGGACCTCAGGCCAGCACACATAGTCTGTTTCCCTCTCTGCTTGTTTATACAGGGTCTTAGGTAAACCCTAGCCTGGTTTGTTTATAAGTCTCCACCATATGGAAAGATTCCATGCCCAGGCTGGAAGGAGGTTGGGGTTGGGGTTTGTTTGGGTGGCCTGTGGCCACTGGTGTGAATGGAGGTACTGGACACTTTCCAACACACTCACAGGCTAGCAAGCTGTGGGGCTTGGAAACACCTTACAGAAGGAACAGCCCTCCCAGCTGCCTTATTTTAGAGACCTAGAGAGGGTCAAGGATTTGTCCACAGTTACAGGATGAGTTAGGGACAGATGGAAAACAAGGACCACATCTCCAGACTCTCCAGTGTCCTTTGCAAGATCCCTACTGCAAAGCCCAGGGCCTCACCCCCCACAGCTGGTTGGGTTATGGTGGTTGTTTGCCACTCCCCTCAACAAAGGAAGAGAGCAAAGCTCAGGAGTGGTGAGGTTAGCACAATAGCACAAGCTTTTAATCATCAGCACCCAGGGGTACTCAATCACTGAGCCACATTCCCTGTTTTTTGTTTTTATTTTATTTTGTGACAGAGTCTCCCTTTTCCCTAAGTTGCTTAGGGCCTAAGTTACGGAGGCTGGCTTTGAACTTGCAATCTTCCTGCCTCAGACTCAACTGCTAGGATTTCAGGTGTGAACCACCATGCCCTTGGGACTCTTCAGGACTCTCTCTAGTCTGAAGGGAGCCCTCTGAGGCCTGGAGGCAGGGGTAGGTGTTTGAGGAGAGTTGGGGGTACATAGGGAGAAAATTTGGTGGAGAATTGTGGTCCCTCAGAATTCATTCTATGTTCTGTGTCCCTGAGGGCTACATGTCGTACAGTTGCAGGGGAAACCATTCCTTGAACGATGAAGTAAATGGTGCTCCCTGGAGTTGTCCAGGGCCCTGTCTATGTAATCATGTATGGTGCATTTATCTCCACACGTTGTTTCTTCAAATGAACTTCAGACTCAGCTAGAGGAGGTGTTCCAGATAGGTTTTGTTTTTTAAGAGAGAAAAGGAAAGTGAAAAAGAGAATCAGTTTTATTTAATTTTTCATCTGGCCTTCATTGCTCTGACACTTCATTGTGTACATGGTGCTGGAGCATGAATCAGAATTGTGCTGTAAAGGCTGAGCCACTGCTCTAGCCCCTCCAGATAGGTCTTAATCCAACACCCTCTCCTTCACCCTGCCTCCTGCCATTCAAACCTCTCTGGTTCCTCTGCTGCATACTCCTCCCCATCAAGCAGCTCCCAGGGGGTCACAAATTATAGTGCAAGAACCCCTCCCTACTCTCCACTCAGTTCCTCTGTCTCTGGGGGCTGATTTATCATGCCTCCCCCATCAGGCCTGCTGCAGTGTGTGAGAAATCAATAGTGCAAATGGATTGAGGCTGTTCAGTCTGTCAACTCTCCTTGGGCCCCACCAACTTCACTGGGACTTTTGGAGTTACTGGGTCCCCTCCCAGTCCAACATATACATAGATACACACACCTAGTTGCTATAGCCAGAGCTCTGAGCATAGGAATTACTCTGTGTGGATCTCTCTTTCTCTCTTTCATATACTGGGCTGGTTTTAGCGTGACAAATACTCTTGAACATTTATTTCCTAGTTTGAATGGATTGAGAGTGAAGGGGCTCAAAGGGCAGTAGGCTGCCAGCCAGAGGTGGGGAGGGAGGCAGGTGGATGAGTGAGCTGGGGGGGCACTAGCTAGAGAAGGGATTGGGTAACAGCCCACCACATTAGCTCTGGTAACTCAATCCCTGCACCCCACCCTCCTGATTTCTCTCCCTCTCAACAACTTCAGCAGTTGGCAGAAGCAGGGCTGGCAGAAGTATATGTAAGTGCATGTGTGTGTTTGAGCGGGGAGTTGAGAGGGGCTGTGGGGGCAGGGGTGTTGCCAGGGCATGTTAAAGGAGTCTCAGCCTGGGTACAACTTGGGTGGCAGGAGGAGGTGGGGCAGGTTGGAGAGTGGGTGGTGAGTGATGGGCAGGGGGCAGGCTGCAGGGGGGTGGAGCAGCCCAGGGGTCTCACAGAACTTGTTGATACTGGAGCAGGGTCCGGTGTGATGGGGGTGGATACTAGTGAGGGGGTAGGGGCAGGCATTTTCTCAGCTCACCCTGGGATGCTGAGGCCTGCCTTCACCAGGGGGCGCATGTAACCATGGAAAGACACAACCTGCCCCTGTCCGTGATCCCTGGACCATGCCTGTAGAGCAGTGGAGTCCCTGTGGTGACTAAGTCCCTTCTGTCCTGGAGCTGGCAAAAGGCCAGGCTCTGCTCTTCTCCGTAGGTGAGTCACTGCCCTGGCATCTCCCCCTGGATGCAGCTGAGTCACCGGGCCATGCCTGCTAGGCAGGTGGGTAGCATCCTTGGGGAGGAGGTGGAGGGTTATGTGTGTAGCCCCAGTGCCTTCTCTGATCTCTCCTGGCATGTTCTGCCTTATCCATAAACCTTCAAAGCTAGACAAGGATGGTGTTTCTCCCATGTGCTCTGTTGAGGGGTTGAAGAGGCAACCATCTACAGAGTGGAGCAGAATATTTGATTTTGAGTAAATGTGGCATGGGGTGTTGAGGAAAGGTCTGTGGGTTTGAATCCCAGCTTTGCCATTGACAAGCTGTATAATTTACTTTTTGAGCCTGTTTTTTCATCTGTACAATGGAATCAAGAGCCTTGCCCCTTCAGGACTGAGTCAAATGAGATGGGCCCATGTAGAAAACTGTGGAAGGAACTCCTTTTTGAATAAGCTGGGAGATGGGAGAACAGGGGTCAGAAGTTTCAGCAGAAGTCTCCCATTCCACCTGCATCCAGGTGGTGTCTGAGGGATAATAAATAGTTCCCCCATCCCTTCTTCCGATTCCACTTAATAATATTCTTCAGGTGTTCCCACGGGCTGTAAGACAGAGACCTTGTTTTGTTAGAAGTGTGGGCCCTGCTTGGGCTGTTTTGTCTTTCTTTTGACTGCTGGGAGCATCACTGGATGTTGTACCTATCCAAGCTCTCTCTGGCTTCCTGTCAGTCTGAAAGGGGATCCTTGTTTTGGGAAACCAGGGCTCAGGTCCTCTGCCTGCCTATCTTCTGTGCTCAGGGGAAGGGTAAGCCTCCAGGAGGAGTGTCTTTCCTAAAGGGCAAGACACCCCTTGGCTAGTAGCTCTTCTCCCTCTGCTGGTTTTCTGCTGTCACTTTCTGAGAACTCTTCTCCAGTATCAGGATCCCTTGTGTGAGGGGCTGGAAGCCAAGTAGTGAGTCCAGCACAACTGGAGTTCAGCTGCTGTTGGGGATTGAAAACCCCCATTCCCCCTGCCTCTCCTGCCTCCTGGAGTCAAGCTTGAGTGAGACTGAACCATGGGTGCCCTGGGCAGGGAATACCCCAAAGACGGGCTGGCTGTGTTTTACATATAGGTACCTGTCATTTATGGTGTCTGACTCTCTGTGGGAGGTGGGTTTGTGTGTGCATGCATTTCTTTCCTCATCTGTAAATGAACCTACTGCTATGTTCAGAAGCATGACTCACACTCTGCTTCATGCCCTGTGTGTGCACACATGTCTCCATGTGCTTGTTCCTCCTGGATGGACATGCATGTGTCTTTGGGGTGTATACATTCTTTCCTTGAATGTGCAGGTAGGCATGCATTTGTGTGAGGGTGTCTGAATCTCCATGTGTACATGTACGTGTACCTGAATCCAAATACTGGCAGGTGTATGTGAAGGCTGTAAAGTGGGATGCAGTGTAAGTGTGCATACCAACTTGCATTTTTCTATCTATGAACCTTCCCTTCTGGCCTCAGCTGGTAGGACCTAGGCTGGGAGGAGCCTGTGGAGGCTGAAGTGAGCTGGCTCTAAACTCCCTCCTAGGCTGGATCCTCACTTGGGTGGAGGCCCCTGTTGTTGGTGGGGCCCAGGATGGAAGGCCCTTTGTGGGGGGAGGATGGGGGAGAAGGGGTTAAACCTCGGCGTCCACATCTGGGAGCCATTGGCGCATTCCTGCCCGCTGAGCGCATGTTTGCGGATGGATCTGGACGGGACAGGGCGGAGGGATTGGGCAGGCGGTTCGCACCGACGGAAGAAAATCCAGACGCGAGCTGGAGACAGCCCCGGCCCAGCGGGCGGGAAGGGGCCTGGGGAAACGATACTCACGTTGCCCCGTCAGTTTTTCCTTACAGACGTCGGGGCAGAGCTTCCCGCCGACCCGGACTGTCCTATCTCCGAGGCTGGGGGGCTAAAACCAAAGAGAAACAAGAAGATTCTAGACCCAATTCTGCAACCTGTCCCACCACGGACAAAACCCTGTTTCCTCATCTGTAAAGTGGGGGTTGTTGGATCAGCAGATCAGGCTGAGAATCTTCACTGGGGTGACGGCCTGGGAGTGTGGCACTTCCCTGTCCAGCGGGAAGTTCTGCGGGGGCACTTGTGGTCACTTCTCTGTCCCTGAACGCGATGGTGGTGGGTGTTCCTTAGTGAGTATGCTCCCCTCACCCACTCACCCACAGTATTCTGTAGCGGTGGAGACATGACCCTCCCAAATGGAGTACCAGGCAGGGAGGGGGATCCTGGCTGTGTTGGGGACTGGGGGGTCTGCAGGTGGAGTGTGATCCATATCTTATCCATATGAATGAGAACCATCCTGACTCCTCCAGTCTTGCAGAGAAGCTTGAGTTGGAGTCTTCTAGCATGATTGGGTACTCCTGGGCGCCCCTACTGGAAGATTGAAAGGCTGCTATTTTGGGGAAAGGGTACTTTAATAGGGCCTTAGGGGTTGGGTTGGGCCAGGGTTCCTCAGACCCCCTGGAACTGAAGAGGTGTTTGGGGAAAAAGGTGTGCATACTGGAGATTTACTTCCGTGCTTTTTTTTTTTTTTTTTTTTTTTTTTTTTGCATCTGAGAAAAGTGAGATCCAGAGACGGGAAGTGACCTGCTCAAGGTCATGCAATTTTCAGTTCCAGTTGATCCTTGGAGGATAGTAATATGAGAGACAGGGCCTTGACAGCTGGGGCAGGAGTCACTGCGTTCACTTCCATATAACACCACCTCTCCTCTCTTCACAGGTTTAGGTGTGGGGTGTGGGGGGGCACATCCCTGTGAGTGTAGGCGTGTAGTTGGGGAAGGAGTGTATAGGATACCACACACTTAGGTGCTTTCTTGACTGAGCCCTATTTTCATTCTTTCCACGAAAATTCACCCCCTCCTCTCTCTGAATCTCACATTCTGGTGCTGAGGGAGGGATTCTCCCAGATTCCCACGGTCCAGCCTTCAGCAGGGAGCGTCTCCTTTAAGACTCGCCCTTCCCTGGGTCTATTAAGGAGAGAGGGGCGGGCGTGAGCCTGAGAACCCGCCCCTGAATGGTGATTGGCCAGAGGACGGGCAGGGGCGGACCTGAGGGTGGGCCTCCCCACCCCACCCCACCCCACCCCGGCTCCATACCCTCCGCCCCCCTTCGGTCTGGGGCTCCGGGTAAAGTTTCAGCCTCCGCACGTGACTCGCTATGGCCGCTGCCGTCGCCCCGCGCCCCTGAGCCGCGGCCCCCCGGACGGCTCCTCTCTCGGGACCCCAAATCCCTGACGCCAAGCAGCGCCGAGGCGCGGGGTTAGGGTAGACGCTGTGCCCGCGGACTCCCCGGACGTGTTGCGTCCCCTGGCTGCGAGGTAATCTTTCCCCGAGGATCCAGAGGAGCTCTCGGCTCCCTCAAGCATTGGGGCCCCTTGGCCTGCTCTTGATAGGAGCAGCGACCGGGTGCCAGGCCGTTCGAACCCGAACCCGGGGGTTTCTGGGCTTCCCAGCCCGCTGCCGTCGTGTCCAGGGTGGGGGAGCCCCTTCTGTGCGTCTGTCTGCGCCGTCTTCGCGCGCAGCCTTGAGGCGTCTGGGGCAGTCTGCCGTGCGTGTCCCCGGCGCTCGAGCTGTGTCAGAACTGCCGCTGGGAACTCCTGCTTTCTCTTTTCTCTTCAAAACCAAAGCAAAACAAAAAGACTTTCAAACCTGTTTGGGGAGAGATCGGATGCCCAACGGACTAGCCCCCTCCTTTCTTCCCTCCTGTTACCTGAGCCGCCCTGTGGTTTGGGGAGAATCAGCAAGGGGGCCCACCCCCACCAGAGGGAGCTGGCTTGGGGGCGGGGCCCGCTCGGCTGGTGTACCCCGTGGAGTGAGGGGAGCCATCAGAATTGGGTTCGGAGTCTGTGCAGTTGGGTGGGGATGCCCTGGATCTTGTGTTACAATGGGGTTTTGGAAGCCTTTTGGGGTGGGGGAGGACAGAATAGACTGGCCGACCTTTCTCTGCCTAGGATGTCTGGGACCTGGTGCCACCCACGAGGCTTGGAAGCTGCTAGCCAGATGTGTGTATATGTGCCGGTTGGGGGCAAGGGAAAATCAGCTGGGTTTTGTCCCCTCTCCTCATCTCTGGGCACTGCCCTGTTGTCAGAATGCCCCTGGGAAGGGGGGCAGACCTCCACTGTGCTAACCTGGAGGTGGGGACCAGTTCATATGCAAATCAGATTTTAAAGGCCCCCACCTTGAGGAAGTTTCTTCACCCTCTATCCTGTTTTGGATAGAATGCCAAGTATGTTGGCATGGAAGGGTACCTCCTGACCCCACCTTGTATCAACCCCCTCTTCTGCCACCCGATTACCCTCTGTCTGCTGTCTGTGTGTGTGTGCGCCCGCGACCGCTGTCTGAGGGGATTGTACCTGAGAGAACACTCCCTGACTTCTCATTCTGCTTCTCACTCCAGCCCTCAATTCTGCTCCTGACTCCCTGCCCGCTGTCAGTAGGGAGATTGAGAGATTGTCTCTTGAGTCTTTCCCTAGCTGCAGTCTTCATAGGACAATATTATTTGGGGGGAAGTGGTTTACTAAGGACCCTCCTGGGGCTTGCTAGGAAATTGGGGCTCAGGCCCCCAAACTCTCCAAGCTCCTTCAGAGCTGTATGGGGAGGCTGGACTGGGGAAGCCCCAGGTTGGAGTGGGGGTGGCTTGGAGCTTTGGGGCTTCCCCCAGGGAGGGGTGGAGATGAGTCTGGGGGAGGGAACTAGAGAAAGAATATTTGTAGTTGGATATTCGGTTCTTCTTCCTGGAGGGAGAAGGCGGGTGTTCACTGGGGACCTGGGACATCAGTACTGCATGAGAGTCCTGGCCATGAAACAGAGGTCTGTAGGGTCAGACTTAAGTAGGCCCTTGGGAGCTGAGGATCTTGGATTTACAGGAACTTTGAAGGTGTAAGTGTGCTTGAGGCCGTCACTGCAGGGTTCCACCACCAGACTCTTTAGGCAGTGCAGATGCAGTGCCAGTTCCGAGATGACCCTGGAATTGGACCCTGGGATTCGAACAGCTTAATCCTGGCCACCTCCTCCTATAGCTCCTAAATCTCTCTCCTTTCAGCCTGACCCTAAATGCCCCTGCTGCCACCCTGGGATGCCTCTCTAGTTCCCCTCCTACTAACAACCTTGTGGTAGCCTGGCAGGAAGCTAGCTATAGGCAGCCCCATCCTGATTGCCCCTGTTCCTGCCCTACTGGGCACAGTCACCCACATATGCCATGACGTGGTTCCTGCCACCCTGTCTAGTGTGGGGGAGAGGACCTGAGTGGCCTTCAGGTCTGTTTGGGGGACATCAACCCAGACCCTCGTTAATTAACTCCCCTTCCCTAAACCTTTTGGTCTCTGAAGCTGGCTCTGCCCTCTAGGGCCTATGTCCCCAGTCTTCTCCATGCTTAGGTTCTAGAGGCTTAGTTGGGATGGTCCTCAGAATTGTGTGATGTGAGGGTGGGCCTGCCCCTAAATATAAGGCTTAAGTGTCCAGATTTCTGCCCTCTGGGAGACATGATCAGGGCAGGACATTGGCTTGATTTGAAGAGTAGTTGTGTTGGAGTGTGTCTTGTGGGATTTGTTTGGTAGCACTGCTTGAGATCTGAGGTGATGGGCATTTGGGGAAGGTAATCCTATTCCAGTGATGAGTAAGTGGGGTAATCTCTACTTGCTTACAATCCCATGCCCTGGTCTGGTGGTAGTGGTTTGGGAGTGTGGGAAACTGGCAGGGTCCCTGGCAAAATGTTCAGAGTTGTCTTGACTTACTGGGTTTTGGGAGAGGAGTGTGGCAACTGATACCCTCAGTTCCCAGGGCTTTGGCTGCACATCCTCTCTGACGCCTGCTGTGTCCTCCCTCTGCTCCCCTCTCCACCCTCTGGCTGCTGTCTGGAGCCCACACGGTGTGCTGGGGGATGTGGGGTGGAGGGCAGAGCCTGGATCTCTGTGTGTGTCCAGGGAGTGTTCTGGGAATTGGCAGGGCTGGCTGAGGGTATTTGGGTGTCCCTGCAGGGTGGGCGGTGTGTGAGGACCTGGCCCAGAGTGTGAGAATGTGTCAGAGTCGGTGTGTCTGTCCCCAGTCTGGCTTGGGTGTGGGTGTCTCTTGCTTCGTCTGGATCTTGCCTCCCGCTCCAGTCTTCATCCCCCCCCTCCTTCCCCCCACTCCAGCCAGGACCGCCTGCTTGCTCCCTCTCTCCCCGCAACTGGAGCCTCCCTTGCCTGTTCCTGGAATTTGGAGAGGAGGAGGAGGAGGAGGAGGAAGAGGCAGGCAGACAGACCTCCCACACTCTAGCCCGCCTGCCTGGCATCATGAGGAAATGAAATAGGTGCTGTGGAACTAAGTTTTCCCTGGCTTCCCAGACCCTCCAGCACACAGTGGCCAGCTCTTACAGACGGGCCATGGGCTGCCGCCTCTCCAGGCAGTGAACCTCTTTCTACTTAGTATCCTGTCCCACAAGATCTCTGCTGGACCTCCAGGCACTACTGTCAGCCGGGTGAGCCTGTAGGGGGATTAGACTGCTGCCAGCCTGGCCAGCACCTGTTGCCAATCCCAACCCTGTAACTGGAGCTGGTTAGGGAGGGGGCTGCAAAATGACAGGTGGAATTTCTGCAGCCAGGCAACCTCCCTGCCCCACCCCCAACTGAAATAAAGTACCTTCTGGCCGGAACAAGAAAAGCCTGCCCCCTACCTCCCCAAGTGTCAAGCTGATCTCAATTTTGATGCTCCTGTCCTGCCTGGTGACTCTCATCTCCATCATTAGCTGCAGAACTGGGCTGCCCTCCTTCAAGCAGAACTCTGCTGCCCAGGCAGGGGTGTGTGTGTGTGTGTTAGGGGGATGACTGGGGGTGGTTCTCTGTTAATGTTTTAATTGCATAAAAACTGGGAGCTCAGCTCTGGGCCAGTGGGGAGTCTGGGTCTGGCTGGCCGCCCAGTTTGGGCTAAATATAGTCTGGGACATCTGCAGAGAAAGGGAGGGGAGTAGAGGGAGGTTCCATTCCCCCCACCCGGCCAAGGTGCCCTCCTCTAGGCAGGCACCTTGGAGCAGGGAGGGGGATTCCTCAGCACAAAAGGCAGCGGAGAGGTGGCAGGGGCTGGACACAGTTGGGACCTTGCCTGCCTAGAAATCAGTAGATACCTGAGATGAACCCAGAGGCTCAGGACAAGACCTGAGTGGATCCTCCCTCCCATCCCCCGAGCTGCCTGAGGTCAGATTGTCTCCATATGTCACTGTGCCCATCCAGCAGTGTGTCACGGTGACCCATTCACTGTATGCCTGTGTGTACACACCTACCTTGGAGTGGCTTCCTCCTAACCCCTCCCCCTGGAACCTCTGTCCCCTGGGTCCTACTGCAGGTACTCAGCACTCCTTTCCTTTCTCCCTTGCCCCACAGTGAAACCTTCAGTCCAGGAATCGAGACTTGAGAAGGGGAAGCTGCGGTGGGGAGTTCTCTGATCTCCAGTCACGGCAGGAAGTGGAGAGGAGGGGGACCGAGGGGGGAACAGTGAGTGGCAGGCAGGGAGGGAGGACCTTGTCAGCCCTGCACCAACTGACCATACACATGGTGAGGGGGGTGGCAACCCTTCCGGCGGTGCCCTTTTCCCTCCAGCTCCAGGTAAGGGAAGCTTGAGGGACAGCTCACTCCCCAGCGGCTGCAAACAATCTTCGTCATCTCTCCAACAATGAGAAAAAAAGTATCTTCCTGTCACGTGGCTGTCACTTCCTGTCGCACTGTGGTTCCCGGTGTTTGTTGTTGGTTGCCATGGTGATGGCTGCCGTAGGCACTACCCCTGGTTCTTGTGGGGAGAGCACTGCCCCTCCCCTCAAGGCCCACAGTTGGGAGGGAGGCTTGGGGGGTCTGACTAGGGGGCCTTTTCAGGCTGAGTGTGTGTGGTCTCTGATGCCCTAAGTCCCCAAGGGCCCCCCAGACTTCTGTCTGTGGGAAGGAGTCACAGCCTCCTACTCAGACTGAGTGTTGGGGAGACTGTGACCACAGCTGGCTGTGCTTGACTGTGGCTGTGACTGTGCGTCTAACTGATTTGGCAGCCCTGTCCACTCCAGTTTGGGTCCCTCTGCCTCCTGAGACCTCAGTTCATGAACCGCCTGCCTTCCATATCCCCTTGTACAGTTCTGGAATCCTTTCTCATCTGTGTTCTGATGGACACCACATTTCCCAGAGAGTTTCTGAGGCTTCTTGGGATCCAGACTATAGTGTGAAGGGGCTCTGGGTAGGGTTCCCAGTGTGTGTTTTGGGGGGGAGATGGTGGATCTGTAGACTACACTGTCCTCTACACAGAGCCAGCGCTAGCTTCTCCCTGATCCTGCAACCCTGTTCTTTAAGGGGAGGCCACTGGGCTCTGTGACCAGATGTCCCCCACCCGCTGTGAGCTTCCCTGATCAGCTGGGGATATAGAGGGCAAGTGATTCCCCCTAGTTCTAGTCCCTACTGAGTTGTTGGGTGTGGAGTAGGAAGTTCCTGGGGGGTCGGTGGGTGTGGACTATGGGGCGGGGCACAGTCTGACTCAGGCCTGGTCTGGGGTCAGAGCCAAAAGGATATCCTGAGGTAGGAAGGGGGGTGTTCCTGGCTTCCCTGCAGCTTGGGTCCCCAGGGAGGGATACTAGGAGGGGGCTGGTAGCATCTAGTCCTATTGGCAGTTTGCCCTAGGATTCAGAATATGGCAGGTTCAGGGTTGGGGCTGAGCTGAGGCAATGAGTGGGTGAGTTCTGTAGCCTATCCCCCTGCTGCTCACTGTTCTGTCGGGTTTCTCTATGAGCCCCCTGCTCCCCAGTTGTGAGCAAGCGGTGCTTCCTGCTTGGTGTATTGTGGAGGGCGGGGGGAGCTGTCAAGGTGAGGGTGGGGAAAGCCCCATGCCAGGCTGGGTGTGATGACGGTGGTTTCCAAGTTGGGGGGGTTCCCTTAGTGTCCTCTTGGTCCCCCACCAGAGAGAGCTGCCCTGGTGTGGTCCATATACTCCTGTGGTCTGGCTGTGGCCTCAGGAAGCTCATCTTTTCTTCCTGTTTTCTTCCTTCCCCATGGTTTGGTCCTGACTGTCCCCTGCCCTTTCACCTACTCTCTTCTTCCAAGGAAGACCTAGTAGATTTTGGGTAGATCTCTCAGCTACCCTGGGCTTCCGAGGACCTGAGTATGGCCCTAGAGAGCTCTGGGGTGCAGTCCGTAGGGGTACCTAGCAGATATCCCCATTTCTTCCTCCTAAAACCTGACCTGTCCTGGGCTTGGGTTATCCAGTTGTCTTGCCTGCCTGGTAGTCACTGCTGACCTGGGGAATGGGGGGAAAGCAGCTCTGTGAATCTGGGGCAGGACCTGGGGCTGTGTGGAGTACAAATTACAGAGATATCCATTCCTCTGGGATGGGTGCTGTCTTAAGGCAGTGGGCAGCGGTAGCCCCAGCAGCACTTCTCCCTCCCCTGACCTTTCTGTGAGGATGTGCTCAGGGCCTGCACATACTGGGGCTGGTTTTCAAGCCATTCCTAGCTACAGAGAAGCTGGGGATCTATGGTGCTGGTGGGGAAGAGGGGCCCTCTACCTGTCCCTGCTTCCTCCAGGTGATCCTTCTGAAGCCCTCCTCAGGGGGTCTCTTTCAGAATGAGGCTGGGCTTGCCCTCCAGAAAGGTAGCCATGGCTAGAGTGCCCCTGGCAAAGAGGGAAAAAGGAGTAGTGGTCACCATGCTCCCTCACCTCATCTGCAGATGGAGGAGTGTGGGGGAGGGGAAAGGTTGTGGCTTTGTGTGTGAGTGTTTTCCTGGAAAGTTTATAAATAGTTCCAGCCCACTGTTCTAGTTTGAAATGTACCCTGGCCCGCCCTGCTTGGCCAGCTCCGCCAGCTTCTGGCAGAGTAGGGGGTCCAAAGGAGGCAGGACTTTGTTTCTGCCAGGGCTGGAGTCCCTCCCGCCCAAGTTGAGCTTGAGCTCTGGGTATCATTTGCATATGATTCATTAACTGTCTAGAGTGCTTAGGAAACCCCCTGTCTCTCCTTCTTTTAAGCTCCTTGATCCTTGCTTCCTTCTCTCAGACCCTCCAGATGGAACTGTTTGACTTCTATTCTAGGGGAACTGATATTTCAGGGAGTCAGAGGAACAGAGAAGAGAGAATGAATGAAGAAGGCAGACTGGGGCACAACTGGGCTTGGGGATCCCTGGCTCCAATCCCCTGAGGATAGGGAGGAAATGGTCTATTTCTCTTCCCGTTCTTCCCTCCTCAAATCCAGAGGTTTCCCTTTTTTGGTTTGTGAAGTGCAAGAAGGGAATTTGGGAAAGGGTTGTGGTCAGGCCTCCACCCACACCTCTAATATCCCTCTCCCACATCCCTCTCCTCTGTCTGAGGGGAAGTAGACCCTGGAAAATGGGTGATGTTTCCTTCCAGTCCCGTCCACAGATGCTAGCTGGGGAGGTGAGGGAAAGGAGCCAAACTGCTGAGCCCTGGGTAATGCCAGAGGTGTGCGGGGTGGGCAGGCCCAGGTCTTCCCTGCACCAGGCTTGTGCTAGGTGCTTTCCAGGACATCTTCTTTTAAATCCCGCAACTAGCTGTTGAGGTAGGCAGTTCACAGGTTAGAAAACAGATGCTTAGAGAGGTTGAATGACTTGCTTAAGGTCACCCAGAGTGGCAGAGCTGAGATTTGACCCCTCAGACCTCTGTTTTTTCCTACCATTTTCATGGCTCAGGCAACTCTCACCTTTTTCTCTCAGTGTGTGACTTTAGGATATAATGTGTGGGCAGCTGAGGAGACCTGACATTGGGGAAGTGATCCTGGCACCTTTTAGGGGTGAAAGAGGCCCTAGCAAACAGGGGTCCATGGCTAGTGATAGGCATTCTAGCCCCCACACTTTTCTGCTGGGCTCAGTGTATTGGAGGTATGGGCCTGTGGTTTTTTCCTCTTGAGGGAGGGTGGTGTGGGCAGTGGAGGTGGTTGGCATAGGGCGGGGGGTGGATGTGGGTAGTTTGTTTTCCCTCTCTTTGGTGCTTGTTTCGATTCTTTGATGGGGCTTTCTCTACCCTTGTACAGGGTGCTGGGGCCCAGGCCTCTCCATGAGGGTCATGGGTCTCAAGGGACTTCTGAGGCAGGGCCTGTGCTCTTTCAATCCCATCCCCCATCATCCCTGTCCTTGCCCTGTTCCCTGGTCAGCCTGGCCCTTAGCCTCTTTCTGTGACCTTCGACCTTTCCCTTGGCTCAGGGCCCTCCCTCCCCAGGGAGCTGAGCAGCTCTGCACTGAAGTTTGCAGGCTGAGCTGGATTAGGTTATTGGAGGTTCTGGACAGCGGGTAGGAAAAGGACTTCCAGCCTCTCCCTGTGTTGTGTGTGTCTGGAGGGGGACATTGAAGTCTGGTCTATTCTTAAACTCTTCAGGGTCAGAGTTGAGGCATTCCTTCAAAGGTGGCTGCAGTTACCTCTTTTCAGGGAGCAAGGCTAAGCTCCAGAAAGTGCATGGTTGGGCTCCAGACAGTTCAGGAGGGTGTCTCCCAAACCCCCAAAGCTGGGTCAGAATCCTGGGGTCTGGAGTGAATGGCTTTCTGGGCTTCATTTTGGGTCAGCGACTTCCTGGTCCTCACCTCCAGGGAGGCAAGCCTGTGGATATAAACCCACCCAAGTGCGGATTCTAGTGTGTGTTAGAGAGGCATCATACATGGGTGGGCCCACAGCGAGGACCTCAGAGCATCTCCTGGCAGAAGAGGTAGATGTAGGGGCCAGGAAATGTACACTGTGAGGGGCTGAGTTGTGTGTCTCCCAGGAGTATGAACAGGGGCCCATGCAAGTTCTGAACTGTGTTCACTGTGTGGTGGAGCCCAGGTGTGAGATGGTATCTCAGGTTCCCTCTCCTCACGTGCATGCCTGCGCACACAGGCTGGGGTTGCAAGCATGCTCTTGCCCACCCACATGCTTTCTGTAGACCTGCATGTGTGAGTTTCTGTAAGTGCATGGTGTGTGTGTGTGTGTGTGTGTGTGTGTGTGTGTGTGTGTGTGAAGGTCCAACTGTAGACACTGATGAGGTTCAACCAGCCCCTCCTTCTCTGCTTGGCTCCCCCAGCTCAAGTTCCCTTTGTGTGGGGCCCCACTGGAGTGGGGGCAGGGCTGCAGCTGGTCCAGTGGGTGGGGCCCCTGTTCCTCTGACTTCAGCTCTGTCTGGGAGGGAATCATCAACAGGGCCTGGGAAGGGAAGGGGGCACCTAATTCAGTTGTGGGATCAAGGAGAGAGGCCCTATGCTTGTTGTAATGAGTAACAGTAAAAATCACGGTCGTTAACAAAGTTCAGATTTTACTCCTCTTCCCTAACCAGTACCTGTGCCCTCCCTTATAGTCTTTCCTTCAGTCCAACACAGGCTGGTTGGCTGGTCCAGCTGGGCCCAGAAATCTTGGCCTCTTCCATTGTGGCCTTGGCAGGAAATCCCCCATCCCAGGCCTGGTACCTAGCCAAATGCTGGCCATGTACGTCTCTGGGTTTGAGCCTGGAGCTCACAGCTTGGAAACTGGTATATCCTAAGCTTGGAGGGTGAAGATAGAGGAAGGGTGTTAGAAAGGGACAGTCCTTATTGTGGGCCTCTCTGTAGCCCTGTTTCTTTTAACAGTTTTATTGAGATGTAATACACAAACCACAAAATTTGCTTATTAAAGTATATAATTCAATGGTTCTAGTTTTAGTTTATTCACATGGTTGTGCAACTGCCACCACAGTCACTTTTAGAGCATTTTCTTTTTTTGGTACTGGGGATTGAACCCATGGGTGCTTTGCCCCTGAGTGATATCCCTAGGTCTTTTTGATTTTTATTCTTGATGCAGAGTCTGGCTAAGTTGCTAAGGCTGCCCTCAAACTTGCCATCTTTCTTCCTCAACCTTCCAAGTCACTGGGACTATAGGCTTGTATCACCACACCCTGCACTTTTATAGCTTTTCATTACTCCAGAGAGAGTCCCCTACCCCCGTCTGTAATCCTAGTGACTGGGGAGGCTGAGACAGGAGGATCCCCAAGTTCAAAGCCAGAGTCAGCAACTTAGTGAGGCCCTGAGTAACTTAATGAGACCCTGTTTCAAAATAAAATATAAATAGGGCTGGGGAATGTGGCTCAGTGGTTAAGCGCCCCTGGGTTCAATCCCTGGTACCAAAACAAAACAAAACAAAATCAAAAAAGAACCCCTGTACCCATCAGTAGTTACTTCCCATTTTTCTCATATCTACACCCCAGTGCCTACTAACCACAAATCTACTTTTCTGCCTGTATAGATTTGCTGCTCCTGGAATTTCATATAAATGATATCATACAATAGGTTGTCCTTTTGTAATTATCATATTATTTTCAAGGTTTACCCAGGTTATAATGTGTCAGTATTTCATTCTCTCTTTTTTTTTTTTTTTGGCAAAATAATATTCCTTTGTATGGATAGTCAACATTTATCCATTCATCAGTTGATGGACATTTATTTGGGTTGGTTCTACTTTTTGGCTATTGAGAACAGTGCTGCTCCTAATGTTTATATACAAGTCTTTTGTGGATTTATATTATCATTCTCTTGGATAAATATCTAGGAGTGGACTTGGAGGGTCGTATGCTACCTCTGTGTTAACCTTTTGAGGGACTACCAAACTGTTCTCCAAAAGCATTTCCACCAGTCATGTGTGAGGATTCCAGGTTCTCTATATCTTCACCATATCTGTCTTCTTTTTATAGCCAGCCTGTAATATATGCATATATTTATTATTCTTGAGATAGTACCTGGTGGGGGGAAGGAAGAGAAGGAACCAAGACTGGGCTGTTTCTTGTGGTTTTGATTGGCAGTGATTTTCTTTGTCTTTTATTTTTACACACACACACACATATATAAACATGTGTACATATACATTTATACACACACATATACTTATAATCTATACCCAAATGGATTTGAAATATACTATTGTGGATCTGTTTCTCATTTTTTTCTCTGCCTCATTGCCACCTGTTACACTGTGTCATAGAATCTCTGGGTTCATCGCTGTCTGTCTACTCCATAGTGTTATCTATGCATATCCCCTGGTCCCAGCTGTTGAAACAGGGTGTGGACCTGTGTACACGTTGTTAAGAGGGTCATCTGGCCTTTCCTCTTCAGCCTACCTCCCACCCCATTCTTCAGGTGTTGCTTCTGCAGACAGAAGTGTGTAGTGAACTCTGAGATCAATCTCTCCTGCCCCTGTGCAGTCCCTGCCCTCCTAACACATTGCCTCCCCTGGACCATCCGTGCTGTTAGGCATCGGAGGTGATACCTAGGAGTTCTTGATTTCCATTTTCCTATCTGTGTGTATGTAAATAGATCTCATCCCCAGGCCTGTGGAACCAACCTATCTTGGGTGCTGGGGCTTGGATTTTGGGGGGAAGTGGTGTAAGAGGGGCCCCTTGGCTTAGGAGTCATTTTTCTGAGAAGTGCCAGTGCTTTAGGGAAGCGGCTTTTTCTCCCCGCCTCCTCCCCTAAAGCACACGTTCTTTGCATCTTGACCTCAGGTAACCTGCACTGGGGAAGGAGAGCCAGCTGCCTCCCTCTGCTGCATCGATATTTTGGGGTGACACTGTGGACCCTTTCCCCAAGGGTTCTGGGTGAGAGGTCCTCTGATATTCTGGGCTATGTCCCCATCTCCCCAGTCTGGCTGTGTTATCCTGCCACCCCCAGTAGTGCCTGGGCCCTGCTCCCAGTCTGCCTCTGCCAGCCAGGCATAGTGCCAGCTGTCTGCTCAGCTGGGTGCCACGGGAAAATCTCCGGCTGCCCAGGTTGGGGCGCTCCACGGGGAATCCCATGTGCCTTCTTCTCAGTGCCCACTCACCTGTCTTTTCTCCTTTCTGCAGCACCACAGGACATGGCCCCTCCAGCCACCTAGCCGGGGCCCATCTAGGAGTGGCATCTCTTTTGGTGCCCTGAAGGCCAGCTCTGAACCTTCCCAGGAAAGTGACAGCTCAAAGAACTGCTTAACCAAAGGACCAACTCTTGGGATATCTCCTAACCACCTGACCCCCAGCTAGGGTGGGGGCTCCAGAAGGCTGAGATTGGTTTGTTGACATTGGACAGCAGCTCCAGGACTGAAGGGGGGGTGGGCTGACCACCCAAACCCCCTCTGGGTCCAGGCCCCATGACTCGAGGAGGGGCAGTCTGAAGCCTGCCACGAGCCCTCTGCCAGACTGTCTGTCTGCCCTTCTGATTGTGGGCACTTGGCATGGCCAGCAACAGCAGCTCCTGCCCAACACCTGGGGGTGGGCACCTCAATGGATACCCGGTGCCTCCCTACGCCTTCTTCTTCCCCCCTATGCTGGGTGGACTCTCCCCACCAGGCCCTCTGACCACTCTCCAGCACCAGCTTCCAGTTAGTGGATACAGCACACCATCCCCAGCCAGTAAGTCTGGGTGTTGGGGGAGGCTTCCTGGGAGGGGGCTGTGGAAGATGCAGGCCCATGGCTTGCTTGAGCTCTTGGCACATCTATTCTGCTAGGTGTGCAGTGATGGGCAATGTCTTCTCCAGATCAGGGGACTCTCATGTGGGGGGCTCAAGGATGAAAGCCCCACTGCCTGTAGGCTTGTTTGTTGGTTTGACATTGGGGGTGGCAGAGAAATGAAACCATGCTGTTCCCAGGCCTGTGGAATCCCTTGTGCCCCACTCCTGTCCTCTGCCATTGAGGGCCTTTATAAATAGCTCCAAGGACTGGACACAGAGGCTGGAGGTGGGTAAACAAACCTCTCAACATTTGGTGGAAATGGCAGCTCTATGGAGAGCTACAGAGAGCTGCACCTCACCTACGGCCCCCACCCAGTACTCTGAGGGAAAGGGCTTCTGAGAAGTAGAGGACAGGTGGCTAGAGCCCTCTGTTCTACCCTACTAGCACCCCTCACTAGCACCCTGTTTCTTTTTTGTGGGGAGAGTAAGAGAGAGGGACAGGCAGTTGAACCTGGTGGATAGGGTTAAGTATCCTGGCGGGGCAGGGGGTGCTCCACTTGGCTTGGACTCTGGCCTTAGACACATGCATGGTCTTGGCAGGGCCTGTGTTTTCTGCCTCCGCCCTCTGCCATGATGGCCACCCGTTGGCTGGGTGGGGGTCTCAGTACTCTTCCTTGGCTGGCCAAGTCAGGTAGTGGGAGGTGGCGGCAGCTATGGCCAGCTGGCAGAGTCCAGGCCTGCGGCCTGCCAGGCCGCTTACAGTAACTCTGGCCCCCAGGGCCCAGCTGGGCGCAAGGCCAGGACTGGGGAGGAGGGAGCTGGGCCTGGCCTGGGGCAGGAGGGGGTGGAAGCAGCAGAACAGGCCATGGGCTGGCTGGCTGGCTGGCTGGTCAGCTGTTGACCTGGGAAATGTGTCCCACCTCTCCTGGCCGTCAGGGACTGAACACCCTGCCCTGGGTACCCACTGCCCCTCCCACAGCTACTGGCAAGCTGCCTGGCACCACTGCCCTGTGTGCCTGGCTGGGCTGGGTCAGTGCCCCCTACTCGGTGTGGGGGCAGCACTCTCTCCCCGGAGCCAGGGAGTCTCTCTGTCCCTGGGGCAGGCCCTGGCTGGGCGCCTCACTGCCCGCACTGGCCGTCTGCCCACTGCCACCACTGCTTCCTGGATCGCCTCCTCTGGCTCTCCCACAGCCCCCTCCCTTCCAGGCCCCACAGGCACCAGGAGCAAGGACTATGTGTTTCTTTATGCCTTAGGGCTAGAGGGCAGATGGGTGCTGCCTCAGTTTCCTCTGCTTACCCTTTCTGAAACCTTCATCTGTTTCTGCCCTCTCTTCTTTCTACCTCACCTAGGAGTGTGAGACAGATGGAGTCTGGGAACGCTGATTCTGTTCTGATCTTCTTGTTTGTGCTGGTGATAGGGGAAGGACAGCCATTGGGGTTCAGGGTTGCTGGGGATTGGGTGGGTGCATCTATGTGAAATATGTGCTGCATTTGAAGAGAGCTAGTTTCATAGTCTGATCTCTGGTCACGGGAGCTGGAAGAAATCTGCTTCTTGCCATGATGGGATTTTTAAGGAAGGGAGATGTTGGGATTCTGCAACCTGGTGCCTGTGGATAGCTTTTCCTTCCCCTGCTGATGGGAACAGACTCCTACCTGGGGCCTAGTCTCACTGGAGGGTTGGGGGTGGGAGCTGGAGCCTGGCCCCTGTCCTTGCCTGTACTGTGCCAGACAGAGCGAATGCTCTGCCCTCCCCTGAATGTTGCAAGCTCCTTCCTCTTTCTTAGAGGTGGGTGGGGAGGGATTCCTACCCTGGTAACCTTCTACCCCCAGGGTGGGGTACCCACATTTAGGGCGAATGTAGCCCTCTTTGGCTTTCCCCACCCAGCTTAAGCAATGCCCCCTTCCTGTCCAGTCCTCTGTGAGCCTGTTTCCCAGCTCCCCCCCACCCCCTCATGCCCCCCCCACCAGTAAACAACAGTTTTTCTTCCTACGGAAACTTCTAGCTCTGACCTCCCTTTTCTGGGTCTAGATGCATGGGCTTGGGTCTGAAGGCATCTCGGTCCTTCTGCAGGGCCTGGTGATCAAAGCTCCTTAACTCTGGGAAGGGAAGCAGGACTAATATAATATGCCTGCCTTGGGGAGTCAGCTTAGCTTCCCCCTTGGGGCTAGCAATGGGGATCAGGTAGTTCTGGGAGAGGTGGATTGGTCACCTTCCATTCTCACAGAGAGCAATGATATGGTCTGGTCCTCTGACACTTTTTTTTTTTTTTTTTTTTTTAAAGAGAGAGGGACAGTGAGAGAGACAGAGAAAGAGAGAAACAACTTTATTTAGTTTTTCACATGGCCTTAGTTGCTCCAACACTTAGTTGTGTACGTGGTGCCGGGGTTCGAACCCGGGTCCTTGTGCTTGCCAGGCAAGCACCGAAACCACTGAACCACCACTCCAGCCCCCTCTGACACTCTTTTTGTAGGAAACCTTGCTGATGAGGCTTCCTCCTCTTGTTCCCCACTAAGCAAAGGTGTTGGGATGGTTCTTCCAACCCCTCTCAGCTCTCTACCCAGGTGGTGAGGAGACAGTACCTTTGGTGTCCTAGGCCCTTCAGAGACGGTGGTGTGTGTGTGTGAGAGGCCCATGGGAGAAACCCTCTTTGGGTCACTGTGGGGAGGGGTTGACATTGGTCTGCTGCCTGCTGCAGCCCCGCAGGGAGCTTGGGTGGTTGGCCCCAGAGAGAGTATGAGACCTCCCTCTCCCCTTTGTGCTTGGCCTCTGAGGATTGGTGTTTACTGTGGAGGTTTGAGATTCTGTGTGCATTATAGGGAGGAGGGGTCAGGGTTGTATGTTTTAGAGGTGGGAGGTCAAGGTTGATTTATGTGTCAAGGAGGGAATTAATGGCTTGTGTGTGTTGGTGAGAAGGTTCCAGGGTTGAGTGTGTTTTGGGAGAATCAAATCCAGAGCTGGGGAGGGGGCCTCAGCTAGCTTGTTTTTGTGCCAGGGCTGGGGGGGGGGCAGGATGCGATTTATGGCGTAGCATGTGTGCTTAAGGGGGAGTGGTCTTCAGACTTGTGTTTGGGAGGAGAGGGGTTCTATTTCTTATTCGAGTGTTATGGCCCTGCCCAGCTGAAGGGGTAAACTTATCTTCCTTTTTTTGTTACTCATCCTGGAATTCCATGGGCCAAGCGGTCTGACTGGGGGCTATGGAGTGGGCACTGTAGCTTCCTGGTTAAAGCTTGGACATCTGTGCCACTTACTACGTGTGAGTCCTCTTAGAGAATGTTTGCTCATCTGTTAAACAGGGGTATTACCAGAACCTACCTCAGAGGTCTGAGTTAGGTGAGGTCATCAAGGTACTGTACTGAACTCTGTGCATGGCACATAACCCTGTGCCCATTGGACATACATAGGTCATTTGTAGGTGGGTGTTGGAGAGAAAGTGAGGCTATGGAGCACCTACTGTGGGTCAGGGAGTTTATATCTATGATTTACAAATCTTAATTCCTACAATCCTGGGAGAGGGACCTTATTACCCCCATTTATACAAGAGGAAACAAGACGGTTAATATAGGGCAGAACATAGTCTGGGGGACTGTAAAGCTGGGCTGTTTCTCACTACTTAGATTGGTAGTTTTTGGGGGACTGCGAGACATTCCTGGGTGTGGAGAGCCTGGAGGGGATTCTGTGCCAATATTGAAACTCCCTCCTACTACTGAGAAGCTTTAGGACCTCCTGCCTCCCCCCAGTAGGTGGCGCAGAGATGGCACCAAGCCACCCCCCACCCCTACCCCCATCTCCTACCCCCACCCCCCACCCCCGCCTTCTCTGTTTTGGAACCTGAAAGCTGGAGGAAAGGAGAGATAAGAGGCCGGGGACAGATCTCCATCCTGTCCTGGAAGTTGTGGCTACAATCTGTTCACACCCATCCCCACCTCCGAATCTGCCCGCTGCAGCCTGCACAAGAGTTTGCAGAGCTCAGTGGGCACCCTTCCCCCATCTTCAGACAGACACTGAAGGAACAGCATGTAAAAGCTACGGTTCCTATTATTCTTATTTTGTTTCAATTTGTGGGGAGGGGGAAGGGAAGTTCAAAGCAATCAATAGAGGAGCCAGGGATGGGAGCCTGAAAGGTTGGCTCCAGATTTTCCATCCATGTGTTTGTTGTGGGTGTCTAGGGACCTCGGAATGGCCCCAGGGTCTGAGTGAGCCTGGGCTGAGACATGGAGGAGGGGGTATGCTGTGCCTCCTCTTCCACTTCCTCTCCTTTGCAATCTGAACATCCTCCCTTCTCTCTCTTTTTACTCCTTCCCTGGACAATAGGAGATCTAGCTTAGGGGGAGGGGGTACTGTTTAGCAGTGCCTTTCCTGGGGGTCCAAAATGCAGTCAGGTTAAAGAACTTTTGGGGGTTGTTTGAATGAGAATGGGGTCCCTAACTTTTTATCTTCCAGCTCCAGCCTGAATAAAGCACAGGCTCCCTCCCTCTTGGCTGGATTCTTCATGGAATGGAGCAGGAAGGAAGCCTCTTTTTCTCTTCAGAGGCAGGTCCTGAGGCATTGTGTCCACCATACGCCAAGGGATGTGTGCCCATGTGGATGTGCTAGTACAAGACCTGACAGCCCTGTGAGTGTTAGTATCTATGGAAAGAGGAAGTGGTATTTTCTCCATATCATGTTGGGGTGGTACCTTCTTCACCCTCCATGGCCAGGATAGACTGGAAGCCACTCAGCTCTGGCTGTATCAAATAGAGGTCCTCTCCTTCCTGAAGGTGACCTGATACCCCTTATCAGCCCCCAAGGGCAGAAGTCCTAAAATATAGCTCTTTCCATGTGACCTTGGGCAGGTCACCTAATCTGAGTCCTTTTTTTTTTTTTTTTTTAAGGAGAGAGAGAGAGTGTGTGTGAAATAGAAAGAATCGATTTTACTTATTTTTCCAACAGGCCTTTGTTTCTTTGAGACTTGGTTGTGTATGCAGTGCTGCAGTTTGAACCTGGGACCTCATGCATGCCAGGCAAGCGCTCCAACCGCTGAGCCACTGCTTCAGCCCTTGTTTCTTCCTTTTTAAAGGAAGACTCCTAGCCCTAGTTAGGCTAATTGCTGTGAAGCCACAGTGACCCATTTATTGGTGATGGCCTCAGTGAGCTTCAAACCTTGCAAGAACATTGATAACAAGGGGGCAGGGTCCACCTGGGCATTGTCTTGGGGGATGGCCACTCTGTATTAGGACCCAAATCCACCTGGCACTGGGCCTCATTTGATGTACCTTCTAGTTGAGGTTGGGGGCAAGAGGGAAGCAGCCCTAGCTCTGTTGACATAAGTGGGAAGCCTTGCTAAGCACAAAGCCCTGAGGAGCTGGAGCTGGGGAGGCTGAGGAGGCTGGGGTCCAGGCCTGCAGACACCTGCCATTGGAGGCCTCCACCCCCTGCTGCTGGCCAAAGCCTGCCTAGGCTACTGCCCTAGGACACTATGTTCTGCCTTGACTTGGTGCATGACCTTGTAATTGCCCAGAACAGGCACCTCATCCCAGCTTTGCATCTCTAGCTTTGGAAATCCTATCCATCCTTCAAGGAACATCTTGAATGCTGCCCCCTCCCAGAAATCTTCACAGATGTTCCTCTTTCCTTGCCATCCTATCCCTTCCTCATTGAATACATGTGGCTCCTTTTTTCTTCTTCTTCTTACAACACTCATCTCGTTACCAGTTACTTCTCCCTTTCCTACAGTGAACTATAATCATTTGGGAGCTCTTGCCCTGACCACCAGGGACAGTCTCAGGTCCCTTACCACTTTGCACCTGTGAGCACTGAGCCCAGCACATAACTGCTACATCATTGGGTGGAAAGATACCAAGGGCATAGAAGCACTGTCCTCCAGCAGCCTCATTCACTGAAAAGACTTGCATTACTAACCCAGACCCCAGCATTCCTTCTGCAGCCTTGACTCACTGTGAGAGCCCATGCACATCTGCCCAGTAGCAGGTGGACTTCAACACCATTGCCTCAGGAACTTTGTTACTGTATAAGCTATACCAGATACCACCTTTCCCATCCCCCACTGGTTATTCCTTTAAAATATCTCTTTATTTTACCTTTCTCAGTCCCTCATTACTGCCACTTTCCTAGACTAAGCTACTTTTGTCTGTAGCTTGGACTTCTACAGTAGCATCTAAGTGGTCATTTTTGCCATTCTTTAATCCATTTGTCACACTGCTGCTGGAAAGATCTTTATACTGTAAATCAGATCTTTGTATGTAACCTTTCTAAGACTTTCTTTGCATTTAGGATAAAATCCAAAAGGCTTAGTGAAACCTACACGCCTACCATAGTCTTGGTCTTAGACCACTTTCCAGCCTGGTCTGGTACACCTTTTCCTCTTGAATTTTATGCTGCATCCATCCCAGTCTTCTGTCAGTTTCTTGAATGAACTCATCAACTTCTTTACCCCAGAACCTTTGCACAGTCTCTTTGTTTTAATGGGACTGCATTCCTTCCTGCTCTTCCCCAGACTTCTGAATTTCTACATTTTTTTAGGTCTCTGCTTTGAAGTTTTCCCTGGCATTTGTACCTACATTAATTCTCCTTCAGAGCACACTATACTTGTGAAATAATACATGTAGTATTAGTATATTAGTGGATGTCATTCCAGAAGGATACCCATTCTATGTAAGGCACTAAGAAAATACAATTCATCTTGAGTTGGCCTGGCTTGGTGGGAGCATATGCTCTGGTGGCAGAAACTTGCATCTCTACCCTTTATATTAGTAGTGTGATCTTGCAGAATCTATCTACCCTTGCTGAAGCCTCAGTTTCTTTCTTTCTTTCTTTCTTTTTTTGGTGGCATTTGGGATTGAACCCAGAATCTCATGCAAGTTAGGAAAACGCTCTATTGAGCCACATCCCCAGCATGAAATCTATTTTTTTGGTGAAATCTATTTTTAATGCCTCTTGCAGTTGCTGTATGAATTAGGTGACAACATATGGAAACCACCTGACTTCCAGAAGTATATTCTTCTAGAGGGATACACATAAACACGTAAATTCCTATCTCTTCTTTTTAGAGAGTAGGATAGTAGGATACCCCTCCTCCAGGGGTATCCCCTTTTTCTAAGGACCTCCCCAACCCAGGTCCTTTCTTTCAATGAAACATACATCCTAGGCATCCTGAAGACTTCCAAGAGGAAGTGGTCAGCTGAAAGGCACCAGACCCTCCTTTCATCTCTCCCGGACTGGACCGTTTGGCTGGCTGGCTGCGTATCCTGGTTCCCCGGTTGGGAGACACCCTGGGCGGGGCCTTGCTCACCGGAAGCACGCCGAACGTGGGGAGGAGGACTCCCTGTGCTTGTGCTTGTGCCAACTGCACTGCGCTGCCGCGTCGCGTTCCTGCTGGCGGAATGGTGGCCCAAGTCTCACATGATGTCACAGGTAGTGACACAAGCCGGGTGTCTCATTCCGACACAGTACCCAAGCTGCACAATGTCACACCAGGGACATCCGGCACGTTGCATTTGGGGCTGTAACGCTTTGCCACAAACACCCTGGCCCAGCGCCGTCTTCGATCATTCTCCGCATGTCCAGGAGAACTGGCTCTCAGGGCTAGGCAAGGGGCCGGCGGGCGAACCCTGCGGGCGGGCTGGCGAGAGGGTGATGTCACGGGCAGCGGTGGGTGGGTCACTCGGAGGTGAGGCGCCACCAGGCGAGTTCAGCGAGAGTTCAGCCGCATTGCATTAGGCAAATGAGCCAGGGCCTGGATGGGGGTGTGTGTTAAGGGGACACAGGGACCACCCCAACTCCCCAGCCGCGGCAGCGCCTGGCCGGGGGTTGACCAAAGCTCGGAGGAGGCTGGGAGCCGGAACTGGGATGGGTGAGACACCCGCCCCTCTTCCGCCCGCACCCCTCCTTTCCCCGTACTCTGCCTCCGTCTGTACTCGGCGTACTCTTTCTTTGATGCGTTTTTCTCTTCCTTTCCTTCTTCTCTCCTTCCCGTCCGATAATCTCCCCACTTGCTCTCCACTTGGCTCCCTGGGTCTGCCAGCTGCCGTCAGACCCGCCCAGAAAGGGTTAAGCCAGGGGCGGCGCCTGATTGGGGCGGGGCGGAGAGGGGGTGGGACTGAGGGAGGGGGCGCTCCGGGCTGGGGGGGCCCCCGCGGCGCACTCGGGAGACCCGGCTAGACGCCCGCGACCCGGGCCTGGCGGAGGCGGGGCCGCGCGGGGTTCCCACCCCCACCCGGAATCCTCGCTGGAGAAGCCTGGGAGTCCCGGAGTGCAGGAGGAAGTGCTCCGAGACCCCCCACCCCAGTCCCCGTGTCGATCCCGCCTCCGGCCGGCAGACTTGGGGAGCCGCGAGCCACCAGACTCTGCCTCGGACACCGGACGCTGGAGACTTGAGACGGAAGCCCCCTCGAGGTGAAGCTGCCGAATTCTCGGCCCTCCGCCGGGCGTTCCTTGGGAGCGCCGAGGGACTCCCCTCTGAGCAGAAGCAACTTCCCGCTTTTCACCTGGGTCTGGCGGAGAGACTGACGGGCTTAGACGTTGGCACGTGAGGACAGGGGCGCACCCCTGCCCGGCTTGCCAGTTGGGGCGAGGGGACGTATTCCTTGTCCCCAGCCTCTCTGCTCGGATGGCGCGCCCCGCAGAGTGAGGGGGTCGTCGCGCAGGACTTTCCCACCTGGACCTCTTGTTTTCGAGGGGGAAGATGTACGAGAGTGTGGAAGTGGGGGGGCTCGCCCCCACCCCCAGTCCCTTCCTAGTGGTGGATTTTTATAACCAGAACCGGGCCTGTTTGCTCCCGGAGAAGGGGCTCCCCGCCCCCGGTCCCTACTCCACCCCGCTCCGGACTCCGCTTTGGAATGGCTCAAACCACTGTATGTACCGGCCTCCGTTCTGCTATTGTAGGAGGTGGGGGTGGCGGCGGGGCTTCCATTCCTCCCCAGTGTTGCTGATCTGGGCGCGGTAGGGGTCTTGTTCCTGCCCTTCACTTTCTCTTATCTCACTTCCACTCGGGTGCTCTTGCTGGACAATTGTCCTTACTAACCCTGGGCCGCTGTTTCTATTACAATGGGGCTGAGGAACTTTGAGGGTTCCTCCTTTCAAGGAAACGCTCATTCACCTCTCTTGCACTTCTTCCAGGGGACATGAAGCTCCACAGCCCCTTGCTCCCAGTTTATATCCTCTTGCTTGAAATCCCATAGCTTTGCAGCAGGCTGAAGGATGGGATAAAGGTGCTGCTGTGGGCTTGTCTGATTCCCTGGGGGAGGGGCTATCTCCCCAGATCCCACCCCTGCCAGAGCCCCAGGGAGAGCTCCCTTCTGTGCACATCTGCTGCCCCTAGCCCCTGCTCTTGTGTCATTAGACTGGGTGACAGGGGAGTGCTCCCTGTCTTTGGTGTTGACAGTGGGGTGTGGCAGAAAGGGGCAACTTCACCAGACCCTGGTCTACTGTCCTGACCAACCCTTATAACTTAGGGAGAGGCACCTGGTCCATCTGAGGATAGGCTGGCTTTTTAGAAGATTCTTTCTCTGGGAATGGAGGGAAGAGGCTGCTCTGTTGGAGGTAATCCTCCTTCTAGTCCTAATCTGAGCAGTTTGTATTTGTGGGTGTGGGGCTGTTCTGGAAATGAGGAATGTGTCATTCTCTCCTAACCCTGCTAGGCACCAAATCCTTTTGTTAGTCTAGGGAATAGGGCCAGGTCTTGCACTGTCCCTAAGAGGGGCACTGGTGAGAACCCAGATGACCTGGCAGCTGATTACCAGAGAGAGAGGGGTTTTGGGAACACTGGAGTGCACACCTGAGCATGTTTATGCCCAGCTGTGAGGTATGTACACTGGGGAGGAGGGAGCACAGACAGGCGCTAGGGGGTTATTGTTAGGTCACTCGGGTTTCTTCCCCCATCCAGCTCTGGGCTGAGCTCTTCCCAGGAGATTCTCCCACTTTCCCACTGCTGCCACCCTCCTGCCTGCCTGGGAGGAGGATTGGAGTGGATCTCTGAGGGTCTGGCAGACTGGAGAAGGTTGAAGGGCAAAGGACTTAACCACCACAGCCCCTCAGGAAGAGACTTGAGGTGGACGGAGAGCCCACCTCTGCCCTCAGAAACACCTCAACATCAGCCTTTCCTATTGTCCTTGCCCCCTGACCTTTGCCTCTGGGGCCGAATCAGCTGTGAGGCTGCAGACCAGGCAGGAGGAGTGAGTGACCATTGACTTTGGAAAAAGGGGGAGGTGAGAGTGGTGACATTAGAACCCTTTCCGTTATCCCAGCACTGGAATTAAAAGCCCCCTTTTCTCACACACACACACCTTGCCACAGGGATAACTGGGGCAGGCTGCTGGACCTACAGCTTTCACTGCCTTCACTAGAGCCCTGGGGGAAGCTGGAATGAGCTTTGGGCTCTAGCCCCAGTCTCTTCCTTAGCCCACAGGGACAGCTCAGCTCTTTTTTGGCCCAGAATTGGAAGGGAGGAGGATTGCAGGGAGTCCTGCCTGTGGCCTGTTTGGTGAGCCCAGCTTCCCCCCAGCCACTGGATATGGGGAAGTGGAGACCTGTCCTCATACCGGCCTGGGGTGGGATAGAGCTCAAGGCCTGGGCTTCAGTTCCTCTAGTCAGGGTGGAGGTGTGAATATGGCAGCCATGGGGTGTGAGTTTGCTCTGTAGTCTGAGAATGGTCACTAGACCCTGTCTAGAGCGTATAGAACCAATGTCACCACCTTGGAAGGAACCCCTTGGTGTACGGACTTCCTCTGGGGACTGGAGTCATTTTTCCAAGCCCTTGTGGAGACTTCTCCGTGGCCCTCTTGCTCCAGTAACAGTAGAAAAGAGCAGGTTGGCTGTGGGAGGAGAGCTGCTGGATTCTGCAGGGCCCTGAGGATCTTGCTTCCCTCTCCACAGCCCCCATTTCGGTGCACTAGAGGACAAGGGGTGCACAGGATGTGGCTCCCCATCTGTCCCCCACCAATCTCCGCAGCTCACGCCTCCGCCCGCTCCCAGACGTCCAAGAATGTGAAGCACGTGGATGCCCGTAGTGGGGGAGGGGAGAGATGCTTATCGAGCGGCTCGCTAGGCTCGGGGCTTTCTTTCCCTGGCCCGCCGAGCTACACCCGGAGCCGCCCCCACCCACTCCCCGCCAGCAGGGAGGGCGGTAGGGAGAGGGTCCTGCGACCCCTCCCCAGTTCTCTCCAGAGGCTGCGAGGGGAGCTGTGGTGGAGAGGGCGCCAGCTGGATTGGGAGGGGAGCCGCTGGCCGGGGGCCCGGCTGATTTCCTGCTGATCTCCTCCAGGAAACTGGCCCCTTGCGCGAGTCTGCGAACGGCTCTGGGGCTTGGGGACTGCGGAGCGGAGCGCACTGCGCGCCCGCCCAAAAGGGGGAACTGGGGAGGGGCCCTGGTTGCGGCGGCGGGAGGGGACACCGGGCTTCCTGGGCTTCCAGGGCTTCCTGGGCCGGTTCCAGCCCTCCACCAGGCGCAGGAACTTTGAGCTGAGAAGGTGTGGTCCTCCTTCAGCTTGGGTCCTGGTACAGGAAGAGGAGAGATTTGTGGGCTGGGGCCTCTGGGGAGCGAAGCCAGCGAGGAGGGGCCAGGGCAGTCCCTCCCTGGTGCTATCTCACCCCCCTCCCCTGTGTGTGCAGAATTACGGCGGCTGCGGCCCGCGCTGTAAATTCTAACTCGTGCAGAGGCAGAGAGGGCCTGGAGCCCCTACACCTTTGCTTTGGTCCTTCTGCCTTGCCTCCCGGGGCTGCTGGTTGGAAGCCTGGGGAGGTGGGGACTGTGCCCCAGGCTTTGGGTTCAAAGGGCAGAACAGGAAACCTCTGAGCTGGGTAATCTGGGTGACAGGTGGGGATATGTTGGGGGTGGGGTGCATACCGTGTTACAGCCTAAAAGGTAGTCAGCGAAGTTGCTGTGGAATGGCTGAAAGGAGGTCTCACCCAGCCCAACCGGAGCCCCAGCCTTGGGTCATCTCCCCCATCCTGCCAAAAAATTGTTAAAAAGCACATTCTTTCAGCTCCATAAACAACCTCTGGACTTTGCCTTAGCTTCAAATTTCTATGGGCCTTTGCCCCTCTGGTCTGTCCCTGACTGATTGCTCCTCATCCTGGTATCCTCTGGATCTCCCTGTAATCACCCCTCTTCTATGCACCCCAGACCTCCCTCAGTCCTCTCCTCCAGTCTGGTTCACTTTAGAGGGCCAGCTTAGGGCAAAGGGTAGGTTAGGCGGGGGAAGGAGGTCAAAGCTTTCTTCCTCTGCTTGTTGGAATGCTGACCAGGATTCTAGGCCACAGCCCCCCCATCCCCTTGTCCTTGATGCACCCCCCCTCCCAGTCTGGATTGTCTATTGTTACTGCTTTTACATCTTGGAAAAAGTTAGCACAACAAAGAGCTCCTTTGTTGATCACCCCTCTGCCTCCTGGCCTCACCCAGGGAGCCCCCAATGTCCCCCACCCCAGCGGCTGTTCTCAGGCTTCCTTGCCTGCCTGATTTGCTTGTCTGGCCTAGGGAGAATGAGGGGGGAACAGGCCAGGACAGTTAGGTGTTGGGGTGAAGAGCAGAAGGCTGGGGGAAGGTCAGTGAAGTCTGCGAGGGGTGTAGGCTTAGATAGTCCCTTTGCTGCAGGTTGGTCTCTGAAGAAGAAAGGCTACAGCAGTGCTTGTCAGCCAGACTGACCAAGGAAGGTGCCCAGGCCTTACTAAGAGCCAGGAAAGCCCTGCCAAGGTCGTTGGCCTGGTTCCCTGTCATCAGCCTCCTGGAATCCCCTGGGGTTTGCGGGCGCAGGGGCAGGGGTAGCATGCAGCAGCCCACATTGGTCCCATCCTTCCTTCTCTTGGCCTGTACTTTGAGGCCACAGGACTCGCATGTGTGAGGTGCCTGGGTCAGGAGCTGGGGGTACCTTTAAATGCCAGTTTCTTATGTACTAGTGTAGTGGGGCTACGTTGGATTCTGGGGTGTAGAAGAAGCAGGGATCTCTCTTCAGGGAAGTGTGCTCATCTTTGGCCCTGGAAAAGTGGATGTGTCAGAGGCCTTGGGAAAGTGCTGGATGGCCGTGGGGTTCTCGGGCTGTCCTCATTGTAGTTTTCATGTAGTATACTACCCCACCCGTTGCCCAGGCTCTGGGTAGAAACATCCCTGACCCAGGCCAGCCCTGTTGAGCCTGGGGTGATGGGGATAGAGCCAGGCACTGTGGAGATTTGGCCAGTGGGGGCTGCCCCTGCTGGCTGGGTCACCCCTCCTGGCTGCCCTCTTGGAGCTGATTAACAGAAGGGGAGGGGGTAATAACCCGGACATAGTATTGAGGCCAGACAGACTGAGCATTGATGGGAACAGGCCCCCTTTGTCATGCTGCTTCCCTTTAGTCATAGGGACCCAGAGCCATGGGTTCCTGAGGCCACAGGGACTCTTTCTATCTTCAAGGGATCCCCCTAACTATCTCAGGGAGGTCCACCTTGCTCTACCTCAATATTTATGACTCTTCTTTGCACATCCCACCTTGAGTCCCTGGCCAGGGGATTGTTTGGGTGGAGGAGGGGCTGTGGTTGCTGGCAGAAGGGGTGGAGGGGGGAGCGGAAGCAGAGGGGGTGAGGGAGTGGCCGGCTTTGAATATCCTGTTGACCCCAGTTTCCTCTGCCCCCAGCCTGTGTCCTCTTCCCTTCCTCCTCACCAAGCCTTAACTCCTTCCTACCTCTGTGGAGACCAAGCCAAGGTACCTGAGGATGGGGCTTTGGAACCCAGCTGACTCCTACTCCCCACCCTAGCACAGCCACAGCCATGTACACACACAAATCTGATCTTTCTGGTGTTGAAGGTGGGGTCCTGGGAAAGTAGTCAGGAGTGGTGGGGGATTGGAGGTATCATTAGCAGCCTCCTTCCCCACAGGAAATATGGGAGTGCCAGCTTTCCTGAGACTGTCCCAGCCCCAGACTTTGAATCCTGCCGCAGTGGTGAGACTGGCCTAGGCTCACGGTGAGACCAGAGGCAGGGAGGGGTGAGGGTATTCAGCGTGATGGCCTAGGTCTCTAACTACTCCCTCCTTTCTTCTCTTCTAGCCATCGAGACCCAGAGCAGCAGTTCCGAAGAGATAGTACCCAGCCCTCCCTCACCACCCCCTCTCCCTCGCATCTACAAGCCTTGCTTTGTCTGTCAAGACAAATCCTCTGGCTACCACTATGGGGTCAGCGCCTGTGAGGGCTGCAAGGTGAGTTGAGGGAGTCATCAGGAAGGGCAGTCTTGATTAGATAAATGGGATGTCCCCACTGCCATATCCTGAGAATAAGCAGTTGGGGTGGAGGAATGTCCCTGAAGCCATTGCTCTTGGGACTTGGCATCAGCAGTGGAGGAGGAGGGGGAGCCTCCTCCTTGATGACAGGGCTCCCCTAATCTGGAGGTCTTCTCCTGCCCGAGCTGCTTTCCCTGTCTCCATTTTCCAGCTGGCAGGGTGAACGTTGCTCTGCCACCGCTGCCCAGGTTGCCATGGCGAGCTGGCTGCCGGCTGGCTCTTGGCTGGGGACCCAGGAGGCCTGCCCCTGGCAGCCCTGCCTGAACCTCACCATGGCAGCTGGGCAGAAGTCATTTGGGAGCAGACACCCTGCCTTGGGCTCCCCTTCAGGTACCCAGGCTGTGAGCTCCCACGTCTGGCTGAATTGCCCCACCCTCATCTTAGACTCCAGGTACAGATGTAGCTAGCTGTACCTTCCCAGCAGCGCTGGGCCTAGAGTCTCCCACTCGTCTCCCTGAGGCCTGATGCCCTGTACTGGGTTCTTCCTCTAGAGACAGGACTTGCAAACTGCACAGCCTCAGGGTTGTGACTCTGGGTCACAGCCTAGAGTAGCTGTTCCCAGGTGTCAGACTCAGGTCAACAGCAAAGCGTAGGCCTCAGCCTATATGAGTTTGCTTATCCTGTCTGATTGTTCCTGGCTATTCCTACCTAGTCTATTTGGGTTAACCTATATGTGGAGCTCCTGACAGCTTGGGTGTCTATCTAATAGATCCCTGCATGTCTGTCTGGTTGGTGAATGTATGTCTTGCTGCCCTTGCTCCTGAGTATATGTGAATATGAGTGTGTGCTTCTCCACCTTCTTGGCTTCTTCTTACTTCTCATCTCTTCCCGTGTTCTGAGTGCTGGACTGTGGGTTCCGGAACTCTGCCTCTCTCCCATCTAGACCCATGTGTTCCTATTCCTGACTCATTGGCAGCCCTGAGGTCCTTTCCCTAAAAGGGAGGAGTTGGGTATGTGGGTGTAGTTTGGGGGAAAACTCCTGCCCATGCTGCAGGATTTAGGCAGGTCCTGGGATTCTCCTGAGGAGGCTCCTAGGTGAATCATCTGCTCACCTTTTCTGGCCTGCTCAGGAAGGTGATGGGCAAAGGCTTGGGGGCAGCAGCTGCTGACACTCTTCCCCAGGCTGAGACTCCAGGCCGGGCGTTTCTCCCACTGAGGGTGTGGATGACCTGACTCCCTGCCCTCCATACCCAGGGCTTCTTCCGCCGCAGTATCCAGAAGAACATGGTGTACACATGTCACCGGGATAAGAACTGCATCATCAACAAGGTGACCCGGAATCGCTGCCAGTACTGCCGGCTGCAGAAGTGCTTCGAAGTGGGCATGTCCAAGGAGTGTGAGTGCCACGGGGCCAGGGGCCAAGCCCCACCCCAGGTGGGGCCAAGGTGCTCCTGAAGGCCAAGGGGCAGGGCTGTGTAGATGCGTGTGCACATGCGTCCACGTGCGTGCTGTGGCATGCGGGCTCTGGGTTAGGATGGTTTGTGTCTAGTTGCAAGGGCGTCTGTGAGGCTGGATAGCTGTGTGTCCTTGTGCAGTCAGTGCTCAAGCCCAGTGTGTATATAACCATTCCATTTGCACATCTGGCTGTGGTATCTGTTCACGTGTGCGTGTGTATCTACACTCAGGTGCCTCTTGGTGTTAGGGTGGGGCTCAGAGGCACACCTCATTATGCATCTTTGGGAGGGGCCCCAACTCTCGGAGGTTCTAGGTTGGTGTTTATATATGGGAGTGGGAGCAGGCCCACAGGATCCAGAAGCCATTGTCTGGATAAGCCTAGGACCTGGAGTTGGAAGACAGAATTAGAGCTTCTTAGATCCCAGAGGTACAGGGGTTTCCAGCTTGGGCTCAGCTGAAGCCTGAAGGAAGGAGGGAGGGGAAGGCTGGACAGGGAGACCCTCTTGTGTTGAATCATGGGTGTTGCCGTGGTGACCGGTGATTGATGATGTCAGAGATAAATGACGCTGACAGACGCCTCCTTGTCTGCGTGGCCGTTGCTATGGAGCCTGAGCCTTGGGGGATGGGGTGGGGGAGGGGGCTGCAGGACCCCCTAACCCTTTGTAGGGAAGATAGAGAGGAGGAAATTGGGGTGGGGTTAAGGGAAAGAGATGGCTCTGACCCATGCACCAGGAAGCTCAGACAGGAACGGAGGGGACCTGGAGTATCCTGCCACCTCCTGCCTCAGGAGGCTGGGGGTGTGTGGTTTTGAGCTCAGAAAGTGGTGGCTCCCTGCTGTAGAGTGGGTAGCAACTTGGGACCTGCAAGCCTGGGATCCTTCACTGAAGAACTGTCCCCTCCTCCTCCCTCTGGGGCACCTTCCGCTCTTTTCACTTTTTCACCACTGAAGGACCAGTATGGGGACCCCCTCTCCCTCCCATTGACTACTCCCCCTTTCTCTCCCTGCTTCCCCTCTCCTGGCTGCTCTGTGCCCCGGAGCTGAGCAGCTGCCATTTCAATAGAATTAAAGCTTCCGAATGATAAACGTCTTGTCACAGCTGCAATTTTCTCTTCCCAAATTATCCCCCCACTCTCTCTCTCCCTCTCCCTTCTCTTCCCTGCACTTTATTGAATTTGCAGAATCGACATGAGTGATCTCCAAATTATGCCAGCTACCCCCCTGCTGCCCCTTCCTGGGCCCCCACCCCCACCCTCCCTTCCTCCCGAGTCAGCAGCCACCACCACTGGCCCTGTGAGTGATTGTGTGTCTGGGATAATCGGCTGGTAACGACCCCATCGCTTCTTTAAAGCTGAGTGGTGTGTGCGGCTCAGTGCCCCTGGTGATTTGTCAGCTCCCCAGCTAATGGGCCGAGAGATTCACCCGCCTGGCCCCCCACTCTGGGGCTGGGGAGCCCTGCTCCCCACATGCCCAAGGAGCTACTCTGAGTCACTTAGTCCTAGGGATCCCCAGGGAGACTGCTGCCAGGAAGGCTGGGGTGCAGACAGGTCCTTCCGGGGGTGGGTGAAGGTGCATCCTGCTCATGCTCTCAGAAGGGGAGTGTAGGCTGGAGTCAATGGGAGGAAAGACAGGGCATCCCCGGCTGGCTGTGGGGCATGTGGATGTGTGCATGTGTCAACAGCTGCGGTCACAGGGCTCCCAGGGCAGGGCTTGGTCTGTGGGTCAGGCGGGCATGGAGGGCTGGAGTGTGTGGCGATGCCTTTCCTTGCCTGAGTGTGCATTGCATGTCTGCCTGCTCATGCCAGCCAGGGTGACCTCAGCCGCTGTGTATGGTGAGAAGTGCTGGACCTGCAGCAGCCCTCTAACTCGCCTGTGCCCTCCACAGCTGTGAGGAATGACCGAAATAAGAAGAAGAAGGAGGTGCCCAAGCCCGAGTGCTCTGAGAGCTACACGTTGACGCCGGAGGTGGGGGAGCTCATTGAGAAAGTGCGCAAAGCGCACCAGGAAACCTTCCCTGCCCTCTGCCAGCTGGGCAAATACACTACGGTACGTGCCCCCAGACTCGGGTGAGAGTCGCTTCCGCCTGCTTCTCCCCTCATGCCTGACTGGGAGTCTGGCAGGATCTTCTTATCTCTTTTATCTCCCCTCTTCTGCTGTCTCCTGCTCCTGCCTCCAAGGAGCTCCCAGGAAGTGAAGGCTGGGTGGAGGGCAGTCTGTGGGAGCCAGACTGAGCATGGGTGCCATCAAGGAGGCCCTTACTGTCTTCCCTCTCCCAGAACAACAGCTCAGAACAGCGTGTGTCTCTGGACATTGACCTCTGGGACAAGTTCAGTGAACTCTCCACGAAGTGCATCATTAAGACTGTGGAGTTTGCCAAGCAGCTGCCGGGTTTCACCACCCTCACCATCGCCGACCAGATCACCCTCCTCAAGGCTGCCTGCTTGGACATACTGGTGAGGGTCTGCCGTCCACTGTCCTGGGCACCACCCTGTCCTTGGGAGATGGGCACTGAGCCAAATGGCTATTCTTCTGACTGAATGTCTATGTGGAATTGGTCTGTCCAAATGCCCACCACCCAAGTGCCCACCCATCCACTCATCTACCTGCACATCTGCCCGCTCAGCACCCAGTGTGCATGAATTCACCCACTCACCGTACATACACCCATCTCCCCTTACCCATCTGTCTGCTGAATCTTCTACCCATCCATGGAGTTCATAGTAAGATTCATCTAGGCCCCTCTGGCCAGTCCTTGAGCTGTGTGTCAGGAGCCCAGAGGTGGGCATGCCACCATTCCTGCTCTTGAAAACTTCAGTGGAGGAGGCCACAATGAGTAAACAGTGCTGTCTGGAGGGAAAGGGAGCACTGTCCTCTCCCTGCTAAAGAGGGGTGTGATTGCCAGGGCCAGCCACCAGGGAAGTCTCAGAGGAGTGCCCTCTAGGGGTAGAGGGATTAGGTGACAGGGTGTTCCCTTCTTGGGAGCTGGAGGGAGGCTTCCTGCTGGGAGAGCATGCTGATCCAGGGAACTACGTGTCCCTGGGGGACTTGTAGCAGCAGCCAGGGCAGGCGCCTATTCCCATGCCCAGATGAGGGAAGCACCATCAGGGTGCACTAGGTTCAGGTCAATATATCTCAGCTGAGCTTTGTCCTGTGAACTGAGGACATAGAACCTCCTAGTTCCTTGTCTCTTGGAAATTTGTGTCCCTCTGATTCTCTGTGTAGGCAAGATGACCTAGATCCGCACTGCCCAGTACAGTGTCACTTGCCATGTATGGCAATTCAAATTTAAATTAATTACAATTAGACTCAGTTGCATTAGCCACATCTCAAGTACTCAGTAGCCGCATGGGGCTGGTGGCCACTGTACTGCGGTGCGTAGAGAACCTTTCCGTCATTCTGTCAGTACTACTCTGGCTGCCTGCCAGGTGATTCTCTGGGGAGTGCTGGTTCTGAATGCCAGGGGTGAATGGGGCTTGAGTCCCTGAGCCTCTGCATCTTCTGCATCCAGATCCTTCGGATCTGCACGCGGTACACACCTGAACAGGATACAATGACCTTCTCGGATGGGCTGACCCTGAACCGGACGCAGATGCACAATGCTGGCTTTGGCCCCCTCACGGACCTAGTCTTTGCCTTCGCCAACCAGCTGCTGCCCCTGGAGATGGATGATGCTGAGACTGGACTGCTTAGTGCCATCTGCCTCATCTGTGGAGGTGGGCAGCGGGCCTGGGTCTGAGGGCCAGGTTTAAGGTTGGGGTACTGACCTTGGAGCTCTTGCGGGAAACACCAGCTTCATCTACCAGCTCCCTCTTAGAGAGGGATGCCGAGGGGCAGCAAGATGGTGTCAGGGGTCTGAACTCTGAACTGCTGTTTCTTCAAGGGGGATCAGGAATGAGGGCTACCCAGGATCAAGTCCTGGCTAGCTGGGTGATCTTAAGCAGGTTGCTGAATTTTTTTTTCTTTTAGTTTACTTTTAAATTTTAACTTTTGTTTACCAAACTTCTCCAAGCCTGTTTCTGAGCCTGTCTGTTGAATAGGGGCAATGGCAGTCAGTTTCTACCTCCTGAGGTCAAGAGGGGGTTAGGTGGTTTTAAACAAGGCACAAAGTGCCTGGAGTAAGACCTGGTTCGTGCTGGTTGCTGTTTCTATTGTGCTGTGAATTCTGCCACCTTGTGCTGGTTTCTATATGGGGTGGGAGTGGACCCTGCTGGGAATCCTTCCTCTGCGTGAGGATGGCGTGAGGATGGCGCTGCTTGTTTGGGGGTTGTGTCTCATGAACTGGGATGTTAGGATGGCTTTGGGAAGCTTGGGACCTAATTCTTCTTTGCTTACATTTAAGGGCCTCTGTTCCCACTGCCTTGTGGGGAGGTCTGAGCCCACCCTCTGGTGCGGCCCTCACTGAGGCCTGATCAGACATGCCCTCCAGTGGCCAAGAGTGGGAGTGCAGTTGTGTTCCTGGTTGGGAGCAGCTGCTCAGGGGACAGTTCTGTGCTTCTCAGACCGGCAGGACTTGGAGCAGCCAGACAGGGTGGACATGCTGCAGGAACCACTGCTTGAGGCTCTGAAGGTCTACGTGCGGAAACGGAGGCCCAGCCGCCCCCACATGTTCCCCAAGATGCTGATGAAGATCACGGACCTGCGAAGTATCAGTGCTAAGGGTGAGGAGGCTCCCTGACTTGGAGGGGTGTCAACTCCCTACACATCACCCAGGACCCACCATCCATGCACAGGGCCTAGCCCCCCACAGCTGAGCTGGCACCCTGTTGTTCAGACACTGTCCTGCTCATTTGAATCCAGCCTGTCCTCATCCGTGTCTAGGCTACAGTCCCCCAAAAGCCCTCTGGCCAACCTGTGTACCATAGTTCAGGGCATGGCTCTGGAAGCAGAACCTGTGGGTGCTGTCCATAAGCCGGAAACTAACAGCTTCGACCTCAGGCTCCCATCTAAGGAGTGGGGATAGCGACTGTTTAGAGGTAGGATAATCTGCAGCATGCAGCACAGCGACAGGCCAAGTGCCAAGCCCAGGCAGGCAGGCTGACCCTTGAGCCCAAGGTTGATAACTCTTTGCCCACTGCTACAAGCCCTTGGGCTTGGGGGCTTAAGAGGGCTGGCATATTTCAATAACTGAGTCCCAATGGCAGTGTGATAGATACCCTTATCAGTTGTCCTGGTCCTCCAGCCTCCAGTGACTCTGCCTCCTGGGAGCGGAGCATGGCAGCCAGCAGGTAGGGTAGCACACTGACCTTCACCTTCCCTTCCTACAGGGGCCGAGCGAGTCATTACGCTGAAGATGGAGATCCCAGGCTCCATGCCGCCTCTCATCCAGGAAATGCTGGAAAATTCGGAGGGTTTGGACACTCTGAGCGGACAGCCGGGAGGTGGGGGACGGGAAGGGGGTGGCCTGGCCCCCCCACCAGGCAGCTGTAGCCCTAGCCTCAGCCCCAGCTCCAACAGAAGCAGCCCAGCCACCCACTCGCCGTGACTACCACACCACTTGGACATAGCCCTGGCCCCATGCCTGGCTTTCTCTTCCTCCTACCAGCCATGCAACCCCTGCTGGCCCTGCCCCTACTGGCTTCCCAGACAGAACTGGGGACCTTCCCAGGGGTCAGGAGGGAAGAGGCAGCAACTCTGGACAAAGGCCTGGGCCTGCGATGGACTGCCCTCTTCTGCAGCTTGGGCTGACATCGGGGGCCAGGCAGTGAGCTGAGCGAGGACCTGGGTGTGGACCTTGTGTTCATCAAGACAGCCCTGCCCGCCTTGCTACATCTTCATCACCAGCAATGCCGGGACCTGGCTCCCCATCCTCTGAACTCAAGCCATTGCTCCCCGGTTGGGGAACCTCCCCCTGCCTCGGTTGGTGATAGAGGGGTGGCCGGGGTGGGGGGTTCCCCCTGTATATACCCTGCCATACCAACACCCAGGTATTAATTCTTGCTGGTTTTGTTTTTAATTTTTTTGTTTTGATTTTTTTAATAAGAATTTTCATTTTAAGCACATTTATACTGAAGGAATTTGTGCTGTGTATTGGGGGGAGCTGGATCCAGAGCTGGAGGTGGGAGGGTCCGGGGGGAAGGGGCGGCTCAGAAGGGCTCCTGCTCTCCCTCTGTGTCCCTATCCCTCTGGCCCTCCTCCTCAGCCTTCTCCTCTTCAGTTTTCTCTTGAATACTGTGAAGTACTAACTTTCCAAGGCTGACCTTCCCTTCTTTTGTGCAGGGGGGAGTAGCCAACCCCCTTCTCCGTCTCTAACCACTGGGTGTGGACAGTTTCGGGCAGCCCTTGGAATGAGGGGGCCTGGCCTTTGGCATCTGCCTCCACCCAGTGAGAAGTGGGGTGGGGGTAAGGGCTGGGGTCCCTTAGGACATGCAGACCGAGTGCTTCTCAACACTCCCCCTGCCTGTAAGGGCCCACACCATCAAGCGCCAGCCCCACTGTGAAGGGGCTGGCTATGGGGTCTGAGCTGCCCCTGCCCCCGCCTCACAGCCACCAGCACCCCCATGGGGCCCCCGGACACACACACACACACACACACACACACACACACACAGTGGACCGTAGATAGACGGGCCAATAGCTTGAGTTCCATTTCCCTGGACTGTCCTCCAGCCCTGGCTTGCCCCACACCGGTGCCCCCTTCTTTCCCCGCAGGACGGGCCTATGGGGGGGGTCCCCTTCCCTTACCCCTGCACCTCTGGGCTGTGGGAGCTGGCTCTGCCCTGCCCTCCTGGCCCTGGGGCTGGGGTCTTATCCCCTGGAGCCCGCTGGTGCACCTGTTACTGTTGGACTTTCCACTGAGTCTACTGGATAAAGAATAAAGTTATATTTATTCTACACATGCCTCCACCCGCTTCGCTTGGTTTCCGGGTAGGGGACTTGGGATGGGGGCTTTCTGACAGGCTTTAAGGCCACTACAGTGGGCCAGTGCCTGGCCTATGTGCCCCTCCAAACTGCCTTCCAGCAGGGCAGGGGTCTTTGGAGACCCTGATGGAGGACACAGCCCTAGTCTTGTGCTGTTTTCAGTCAGGGAGCCCCATGCTGGGAGTAGGGATGGGAGAGGATGAGTGTCTATCCCTGCCTTCAGGAATCCCCACTCTGAGGGAAAAAACCAGTCCCTGCTCTCAGAATCCCTGGTCCTTGGGAAGCCAGAGGCTGAACTTGGAGGTCACTTAGTCTCAGAGGAGACATATTTTGGGAGTAACCACATATTTGATATTTATGGCAGGGGTGGCAGATGGCATAGCAGCTGGGGTCAGGGCTTATAGTGACCTAGTAACATTGGGATGGAAGCTTTAGGCATCCATACCTCTGCCTTCAGGAAGGACTGGCCTCCCCTGTTCACCTGAATTCCGCTTTGGGGGCACCAGGCACAGAGGAGAGATTGCAGGAGAGCCTGGATGCTGCTCGTCAGTAAGTGTGGCAAGCTCCAAGGGCCTTCAGACCCAGTTTTGCCCATCCCTTACCCTATCCTCAACCTGGAGAAGCAGTGTCCTTGCCCAGGATCACACAGTGAGTTAGCAGGTTGGGCATCTGTACTCAGGGGTCCCTCTTCTCATCCTATGCCTATTTCTTGGATCCCTGGAACCCCAGAAGAAGAAGCATACACTAGGGGTGACGGTGGGAGAGGATTGGTCCTTTGCAAGGACAATCAAAAGGGACTTCCACTGGAATCCCCCAGCAATTTCTACTTCAGCCACCAGGTGGCAGAAGATCTCCACTGGATTCACTGTCCACTACAGGAACCTTGGGGGGAAAAGGTTGTTTTTTTTTTTTTTTTTTTTTTAAGAGAGAAGGACAGTGAGAGAATCAATTTTTATTGAGTTTTTCACATGGCTTTCGTTGTTCTGACACTTAGTTGTGTATGTGATTTGCTGGGGTTTGAACCTGTGTACTTGCTCATGCTGGGCAAGCGCCATAACCACCAAGCCACCGCTCCAGCCCCATGGGAAAAGATTTTTCCTCTAGTAAATGTTTTCTAATGCCTTCTTTATGAAACAAATAAAATTTAATACAACATACCTGTACACATACTTTCAAAATCAATATTCCATCACAACTGTACTATAAAGGAAAAATGGGAAAGTGCTATGTATTTCAATATGATTTGTGCCTCGCAAGTTGCTGGGGTTGCAGGCATGTACCGCCATGCCTGGCATGCGCCTGTATTTTTAATGAGGACATTTGGATCTAAAAGAAGTAAGAAGGCTGAATGGGTGGTAGCTCATGCCTATAATCCCAGCCATTCAGGAGGCTGAGGCAGGAGGGACACAGGTTCAAGGCCAGTCTCAGCAATTTAGGGATACCCTAAGCAACTTAGTGAGATCCTATCTGAAAACAAATAAAAAGGGCTGGGAATGTGGCTCAGTGGTTAAACCCCAGCTCGATCCCCAGTTTAAAAAAAAAAAAAACAAAGAAGCTATTCTGTACAGAAAGCCCAGGAAAAATACAGAGTATGGGTAGATGTTGAAATAAACAGATTTATTCTGTATATAAATACGTCATGCAAGCCAGGTGTGGTGGCACAGCTCTGTAGTCCCAGTGATTGAGAGGGTCAAAAGTTCAAGGCTAGCTTCAGCAACTCATCGAGACCTTGTCTCAAAATAAAAAATAAAAAAGGGATGAGGATGTGTCTGAGTGTTTAAGAGCCTCTGGGTTCAACCCCCAGTGACTAAAATTGCCCCAAAAGCCCACGCAAATAAAAGAACAGAATCCTTAATGTTTCATCTGTAAAACGGTACTGGGCTCAGGTGATTCAGAGGTTTTTCACTATGTGAGTGTCCAGTTGGACATTATAAAGTTGTGATTAGTTTTCTAAAGGTGCCTAACTATTGAGCCCAAAGGTGCTTAACCACTGAGCCACATCTCCAGCCCATTTTATTTTTTATTTTGAGACATGGTCTTGCCAACTTGCTGAGGCTGACCTCACGCTTGTGAGCTGCTCCAGTCTCCCAGAACATGTACCACCATACTTGGAAATTTGTTTTTATTTGATTTTATTATTTTATTTTGGGAGGATATCTTGGCACTTGTAGCCCCTTCCCACATAATGCCAACAGGGGAGCAGTGGCCCCCACGCTGAAGAAGCACCCTCTTGGGGGGTGTGCCCTTGCTTTGGGAGCCTCTGGGCTTGACATGGCCTTCAGTGGTCAACGGTCCGTTGCTGGGAAGCAGTTTCTCAACTGAGGCACTAGTGACCTTTCAGGCTGGCTGACTCTTTGCCATGCGTGTTAACAGCATCCCTGGCTTCTCCTGGTTCGATGCCAGTAGTGCCTCCTCCCTGGCTGTGATAGACAAACAGGTCTCCAGACATTGCCAAATGTCCTCTGGGGGACAGAAGTGCCCCAGTTGAAGCACTGCTCTACAGTCTGGTCTTCAAAGGCTGATGTGCTCTGCTTGAGCCAGGGCCAGACCTCCACAGGGAGACAGCCCCAGAGGATGGGGACTGGAACACCTGGCAGAGGCATCTGCCCAGCCCTGGGGCAGGGCTCAGAATCCTTCCTGGAAGATGTGGCCCCCTCTCAGCCTTCTCTAAGGGAAAGAACTAGGCAGGGTACAGAGGGGGCAAAGAGATTTGCATGATCAGACAGTGTCAGCAGCTCTGTGTTTTTGCCATTTTCAGTTTTTTTTTTTTTTTAAAGAGAGAAGGACAGTGAGAGAGAGACAGAATCAATTTTTATTGAGTTTTTCATATGGCTTTCATTGCTCTGACATTCAGTTGTGTACGTGGGTGCTGGGGTTTGAACCTGTGTATTTGCACATGCGGGACAAGTGCCATAACTGCAAAGCCACCACTCCAGCCCCGCAGTTTTATTTTTTTAAAGAGAGAGGGACAGTGAGAGAGAGAGAGAGAGAGAGAGAAACAATTTTTATTTAGTTTTTCATGTGGCTGTTGTTGCTCCAAGACTTCGTTGTGTACGTGGTGCTGGGGTTTGAATCGCATACTAGCACATGCCGGGCAAGCACCGTAAGGGTTCCTGCCCCTGCCATTTCCAGTTTTGATCACAATGGTGGGAGAGGCCAGGCCATGGATGGATGCTGGGACGGGCTCAGGTCAAGTCAGGTTCAGAAATGGGATCTGGTCCTGAGGGTACAGGAGTGCAGTAATCCCCCAAACCAGGCATTTGGATGGACTTGAGGGGCCAGAAGAGGCCAGTGGAGACCTCCAGGTTCACCAGAGATGGGGCAACCCCGGACAGCCTCTGAAGAGTGAGGAAAGGTGGAGAGGAAGGAAATGCTCAGGGGGTCAAATAATGGGACTAGGTACTGATGACTGGTGTATGGCAGGGTGGGGGGATGGAAGACCCCAGTGATGCTGCCAAGCAACTACAGAAGTTGGGGTGCTTTTGCCTGGCTGCTCACCCAGCTCTAGCCGCACCAGCCTCTAAGCCTCTACACCTGCCATTCCCTCCACCCGAATGCTCTTCTTCCTCCTCCTTCTTCTTCTTCTTTTTTTTTTTTTTTTTTTTTTTTTTTTGGTATTTAAACCCAAGGGCGCTTAACCTCTGAACCTTTTTATTTTTTGAAACAGGGTCTTGCTAAGTTACTCAGGGCCTTGCTAAGTGGCTAAGGCTGCCTTTGAACTCATAATCCTCCTGCCTCAGACTCCCAAACTGCTGGAATTACAGATGTGCACCGCCACACCCAGCCACCTGAATGCTCTTCTTGGAGACAACTTTATGGCTAGCCCCTTGCTACATTCTTTCTCCCCTTTTTCTGACAACCACCTGACATATATTCTGTATCTATTTATTGCTGTCTTCCCTACTAGAACATAAGCTCCACGAGTACAGATGGTGGAGCCCAACATCTAGGTAGGCACCAGCCACGCATGGTGACCAAGGCTTGGAGATGCACTGGTCCAAACTGAGAGGTACTCTAAAAAGGAAGGTTCACACCAGCTTTGGAAGATTGCATACCAAAAAATAGAAAAGATCTGTTTAATACTTTTTAATATAAAAAATGGGTTGAAATGACAGTGTTTTGGGGCTGGAGCAGTGGCTCAGAGGTTGCAGCGCTTCCCTGGCATAAACGAGGACCTGCGTTCAAACCCCAGCACCACATACACAAGTGAGTGGCAGAGAAACAAAGACCAGATGAAAAACTAAGTAAAACTGATTCTCTCTCTAAAAAAAAAGAAAGAAAAAGAAAAGACATTGCTTTGGATATGATGGATTAAAGAAAATATGGTTCTAAAATTAACTCCACCTGTTTCCTTTTGGTTTTGTGATGTGGCTAATGGAAAACTTAAAAATACATATGTGGCTCATATGCAATTTCCCCCCCAAGCAGTTTTGGAGATTGAACCCAGAAGCAATCTACCCTTGAGCTACATCTCCAACCCTTTTTAAAATTTTTATTTTGATACAAAGTCAGGCTATGTTGCCCAGGCTGACCTGGAACTTGTGACCTTCCTGCCTCAGTGTCTGCAGTCCTTGGGATTCCAGACACACACCACTGTACCTTCCTCCTACCGTGACATTTCATCAATGCTGCTAATCTCCATCATTGCCTGACACATAGTCTATGCTCAACCGGTATTTTTCTGAATGCACATATCTGGAAAACAGTGGGACACCCACATCTGCATTTGTGTGGAGGAGTCTAGGCTGCAGACACAGAATGACCGTCATCAGAGAGACAGAGGTGTCCACTGGGTGGGTGGGTGTGTACTCAGGCATGGCAACCGCCTGGGCCCGGAGACCTCTTCAGTTTCTTATCCAACACTTTTTTCTTCTTGTGTTTAGTTCTGGGCACTGAACCCTGGGGATACTCTACCTCTGAACTACATCCCCAGCCCTTTTTTATTTTATTTTGAGACATCACACTGAGTTGCCTAGGCTGGCCTTGGACTTTCGATCCTCCTGCCTCAGCCTCCTGAGCAGCTGGGGTTACAGGTGTGCACCACTGTGTCTGGCTTTATTCGACTCTTTTTATTAATGTATATCTGACGCTGTGTGTCATGAATGGGGATAGCAAAGCCACCCCACAGAAGGCTTCCCCTGGGGAAGCACTTGGGGTACCTACCTCTTCCCCAGGGAGACAAAAAGCAGGCAGGCATTACAAGGGGAGGAGAGGCTAAAGAGGGAGCAGTGCAGGCAGAGGGCAGCCCCCAAACTCTTGGAAGCGAACAAACGTGGGTGTGATGCTTGTTAGGAACAAGCTTCCTTGGAGCACAGAAACCAAGGAAGGCTGGTGCCATGGGGCCAGAGGCCTGGTCAAGGTGGCCTCACTGCAGGTTTCAGAAGGTTCAGGAGGCTGTGGCCTTGCTTTGAGGTGAGGGCTTCAGAAGGCCCCTCAGGCTGCTGTGTGTTATGCAGGGAGAAGAACTAGGAAAGAGCATGAAGTAGAGGGCACTCTAGGGACTTGGGGACAACAGGCAGAGTAGTGGCACAGAGGTCAAAGGCGGAGCCAGGTGAGCAGGGTCTGAGGTGTGGTGGGTGGTGGCCCCTGGATTTGTCACTTGGTCCTGGGTGATCTAATGGACAGGGCTTCACTGGGGCGGAGGAAGGTGGATGGGTGTGGAGGAGAGACAGGAAGGTGTGAGGCAGCTGTGTAGATGGTTCCACCAAAGCTGGGGGAGAACACAGGCCAGGGGTCTGTCTGTTTGCATGTGGGGTGGGGGGTTCCTGAGTCCTTATCCATGATTACTCAGCAGGCAAACAGCAGCGGGATGGAGTGGAGACAGAAGCTGAAACAGTAACACTAAGCTGGCCCAGGAGTCTGGGGGTGGCGGATCACAAGTTCCAGGGCAGTCTGGGAAACTTAGGGAGACCCCTTCTCAGCTTAAAAGTTTTCTAAAAAAGAGCTGGGCTTGGGGATGTAGCTCAAAACAAACAAACAACACCGGTCTGTCCTGCCTTCTGGCCCCACATCCACCCCTTCTACCTGCATGGAAGGGCCCAGCCACAGGGTGGAGAGCCTGAGGCCAGCCCCTGTGAAGGGCGCCTCCCCCACCCCGTGGGCTCTGGGGAGGGGAGCTTCCCGGTTGGTGTAGGGCAGTAGGGAGGGAGCCATTGTAGCTACTGGTGGCAATGGATCTGGTCCTCACTGCAGTGCGTGTCAGTGGTGACAGACAGACACAGGATGTCCATGCACACGTGTGCACACGGCTCACTGAGGACATTCACCAGGTCTGTGTGCACAGGTCCACACGCACTGCTCACCCAGGAGGTGCGTGTGTCAAGGTGCACGTGTATCCACAGTACAACTCGTGGGAGGCTGTGTGTGTGCACGTGTGTGCACCTGCATGCGTGGACCTCACCCAGGGTGGACACAGGCCCACACAGCTCGCCCCGGATTTACTTGTGCACACACATCTCACAGCAGAGCAGTGTTCATTTGTGCACACTCACCCACAGTCCACATGGAGGTCACTCTTCTCTGAATAAGGACAGCGCCTGGGAATGCTGGTAGCACTGTGGGTTTTGTCCCCACTACAGCCAGGTGCCTTCCTCCCACCCATTTCCCCTCAGACCCCTGGCCTCCTTCCCGCAAAGATCAGGGCATCAAGGACTCTCTGCGACCCCAGCGCGGCTGCGGCCAGCGGCAGAGGCGCGTACTACTTAAGTGCCGTGCCTCTCTGGGCCATCCCACCGCGCTCAGTCCGGCGACAATCCTGATCCTGATCCTCTTGATCCTGCGGTGAGGACCCGGGGGGGGGGGGGGAGGTGAGGTTCGGCCTCGGATCTCACAACACAGCAGGGATCGCCGCTAGATGGCCAGGTCCTGGCGAACAGTGGCCAGTGACGCCTTGCTGCGGCCGCTGCCGCCCTCGCCCTCACTGTCGCCAGCTGCTGCCCCGTGCGCGTAGGCTGGCGGGGCGTAGGGGTCGCGGCTCGCGCGTCGCGACGGCAGGGCGGGCGGCGGTGGGAGCAGCTTCCGCGCTTCCTCGTGCGCACGGTTGCAGCGGTTGTCCCGCTCCCCGGCGCGCGGGCGGCCCTTCCAGAGCAGGTGGCCCAGCTCGGCCACGCTGAGCAGCGCCGAGAGCAGCCCCACGGCGAAGTAGAAGACCACGAAGACGGTCTTCTCGGTGGGCCGGCTCACGAAGCAGTCGACGGTGTGCGGGCAGGGCGGGCCGGCGCACTCAAAGTGCGGGGCCACGCGGAAGCCGTAGAGCAGCGTCTGGCCGCCCAGGAAGGCCAGCTCTGCCAGGAGGCGCAGCGCCACGCTCAGCAGGTAGCAGCGGCGCGCGCGGCGGGCGCGCAGGGCGCAGGGCGGGCACGGGCCCTCGGGCCGCCCGCGCGCGCACGGTGCTGGTGCCGCCGCCTCCGCGCCGCCCTCCTCCTTGCTGGCCTGGTGCATGGAATAGATGACGAACAGCACCGGAGGCGCGGAGAGCAGCAGGATGTGGAAGAGCCAGAAGCGGTAGTGGGAGACCGGGAAGGCGCGGTCGTAGCAGGTCTGGCGACATCCCGGCTGCAACGTGTTGCACACGAACTCCTCCTGCTCGTCCTCGAACACGGCGCCACCTACGGTGGCCAGCACCAGGATGCGGAAGATCAGCATGACCACCAGCCAGAGGCGACCCACGAGCGGCGATTGCAGTTGCACAGCGTCCAGCAGCGAGCCCAGGAACGCCCATTCCCCCATGGTGCTGGGGATGCAGGGAGCAGTCAGGCTGGGACAGATGGGGAACCCCTGCCCTTTCCATGCTCATGGGGTGGGGGCTCAGTCATCTCTAATTTTAGGGTGTGCCAGGGCTCAGGGTTTGGTGGGAGCGAATGAGTTAATGAAGCCCAAGACGGCGGGGTCTGAGTGGAGGTGGTGATTGCCTATAGGTTCCCTTGTCTTTGGAGCTGGGAAGCAGCACCCCTCTGAGGTTTAGGGCCGGCTGGGTCCACTGGGCTAGACCCTATGCTGGTTCAGGTTCCAGATCTTGGGATAGGGACCTTGTAGATCCTGTGGAAGCCAAGTGGCCGAATGTGCATCAGAATGCTTTCCACAGGCAAGGGACATGCCAGGAGCCCAGGACTCCAGACCCCATTTGGGACCCCTAGGAGTGGTGGGGACCCACCTCCTTTCCCAGCCTACCATTTCTCTTGCTCTTTTCACTGCAGTGAACTGTGGGATTGGGGGTTGATGTAAAAGTAGCCCCCACTCCTATAACTTCAGGATCTCTCGTTCTGGGTGTTCCCTTCGGCTCCTAGCCGTCAAGCTCTCCCCACATCCTCCCAGGGCATTCTCCCGGATCTCCTGAGAAACTGCCTGACACACACTTCTACTGGTCCCCACAGCCTGTTGGTGCCCCCAGACCCACAGCTGACCCACTCACCCTGCAGTTGGGGCTGGGTGTTAGAGCCAAGCGCAGAACCCTGGGAGACAGCTGGGACCTGCTCCTCCTGGTCCCTCTTTCATTTTCCCTTTCCCGATTTGGCTGGGATGGATGGCAGGACAGGATGGCTAGCTCTCCCCCTTCTCTTAAAGGGACAGGGTGACCCTGCTGGCTAGCTCCACCTTGGGAACAGATCCAAGGCCACACCCCTTGATGGGCTCTGCCAACCCTCCCTTTCCACCCTTCCCACCCGCTTTCTCATCCCCCAGCCTGGTCTCCATCTGGAGATAAGGGATTGGGTTCACAGAGCCACATCCTTTATGGATGGAGCCAAGGGGTTCATGGAATCCCTTCCTCAGCAGACACCCCCAAACTGGGAGGGTGATTTGCTATAAATGTCCCCTTTGAAAGTGGTCTTTGGTTCCTACTGGTGTTTAGGAGGCAACAAACATCCAATGGTTTCTGGTTCCAGCTCTGCCACTTCTTGACCCTGGATAAGTCATTCAGCTCTTCTGGGCCTGGATATCCAGCCTGAGGAAGCTGGACCAGTGACGCCCAAGTTTGGTCTAGCTCACTATCTTTTTTAAAAAATCAGTTTTATTTAGTTTTTCATTTGGTTTTAGTTACTCCAACACTTAGTTGTGTACGTGGTGCTGGGGTTTGAACCCGGGTCCTCGTGCTTGCCAGGCAAGCGCTAAAACCGCCGAGCCACTGCTCCAGTTCCCCTAGCTCACCATCTTAATGCTCCAGTCTCAGCCATGTTACAGAAGACCAAAAACTCTATGCCTGGAAAAACGCCAAGTGGAACAACACCAAGGTATCAAGAGTGGCTGGCCTCGGTAGTTAAACAGGCTTTGGCTTCCTTCCCGCTTTTCTGCAATGTCCAGATTTATTATTAACAAGTTATTTTATAAGCCTTCTCCTTCCCTTGGGAGGCGCTGAATCAATGGTCATCTGCTGTAGGTGGCAGGAGAGGCTGTCCCACTGGGGAGGGGAGTTAGGATGACTGAATGGGACAGTTGGGAAGGGGCATTCCTGGGCTGAGATGACTTCCCCCGTCTCCTGGGAGTCTACCCAGCTAGCACACTGCACCCTGCTCACCTGTGCACCTGCTGGGCCAGACCTGTTATGGAGCCTGGCACACACACTTGCTCATTCAGTCCTCTTGCCAAGCTTTACAGCTGGGGAAACTGAGACTCAGAGGATCTAAGCTACTTACCTACAGTCATGCCACCAGCAAGTAGGTCCTGGCCTCACACCCTGCCTGACTGTTCTGGAGCACATGTTCTTAAGCCAGTCCTCCCTCTGACCTGGCTAGACTTCTCAGGTCATGTCCCAGGGTCTGCCAGGACCTTGTCTGGGGCTAGAAGATGCAGGCTCTGGTGGTGGGGTGGGTCATGCCTGTCCCTGTGAGGGGCAAGAGCACTGGGCCTTGCCTCCTTGGTGACAGTTCCTTTTGCACTCAGCCACAGGGACCTGCATGGTTTTCCATTTGCTGATAGGGACCCCCTGGTCGGCTCTCAGGAAGGGGTGGGAAATGTGCCTTTCACCCCCACTGGCTCAGGGTCCCAGCCCAGCCTGGAAAAACTTTAGGTTAACCCCTGCTTGGGTGGGTCAGGGAATGTCCCCACCCTCCTGCAGTGTTCCCTTGGGAGTGGTCCTGGGTGGGGGTGCTGCCTTGGATAAAGTCCAAAGGGAACACATGCTGGGGGCCCACATTCTAAAAACAGGATGTGTGGTGGGGCACTGCTGACCTCCCTCTCCCCATTTTCCACCTATCCTCTGTCCTCAACCACTGAAGCTCATGGTCACACCTCACCTCTCCTGACTGTCCAGGATGGTCCCTGTCCCATCCCTATGGCCCCTGCTGGGTCAGGCGTTGTGTTCTGGAAAATAACAGACCCTGTATGCCTGCAGGGAGTGGAAAGGGGCTGAGGTGTGGATAAGGTGGGGCAGGAGGTGGAGAGCCCATGGCCATCCTGCACTGTTCCTCAGTGCCCAAAGCCGCAGGCCAGACTAGGAGACTGGATAATCTCCAGGGCCCACTCTCCTCAGATAGCGCTGTTCAGGCTCGGAGGAGGTGTTGCTGACAATGCCCAGACCACTGTCCCCTCCTGGCCCTGCTTGAAGAAGAATATAGCCCATCCTGCCCTGCTTCAGTCTGTTCCAGACCCTTCACCCTGGGCTGCTGGGCTGCGGAGCCATTTCCTTCAGTCACACAGGGACACATGCAGGCACATACATGTTTGTATGTAGGAAGTTAAGGCCATCGCCATATCAAGACGTAACTGTATTTTCTGTCTCTGGAGCCCGTCTAACATTTTAAGGTCTATACAAAGCCAGACACCATGGCACACACCTGTAATCCCAGCTACTCAGGAGGGTGAGGCAGGATGATTCCAAGATCAAGGCCAGCCTCAGCAATTTAGCAATATCCTGTCATGTTTTTTCTCCTCCCCAAACAGAGGGATCGAACCCAGGAACACCTTACCACTAAGCCACACCCCAGGCCCTTTTTACTTTTAGATAAGGTCTTGCTAAGTTGTTCAGACTGACCAAAAACTTGTGATTCTCCTGCCTCTGCCTACCGAGTTGCTGGGATTACTGGCATGGGCAACCATGCCAAGACCCTGTCTAAAAATAGAATTAAAAGGACTGAGGAGGGGCTGGAGCAGTCGCTCAGTGGTTGGAGCATATGTGAGGATCTGGGTTTGCCCCAGCACCACATACACAACTAAGTGTCAGAGAAACAATGGCCTGATAAAGAAATAAATAAAATTGATTCTCTCACTCTCTTTTTAAAAAGCCCAGTGGTCCTACCTGAACCTAACTCCTTATTTCCTACCCTTCTCAGCTTTATTTCCTTTGCACTGATCACTGCATACGTTGTTTTTTTGATTTATCCTGTTCAGCATCCCCCACCACATTAGCATGTAGACTCCACCATGGCAGAATTTTTGGTGTTCTCTACCCTGTCCCATCCCGAGCACCTGGAACACTAATGGATGCTCTGTATAATACCTGTTGGGTGGATAAATGGATGAAGAGATGTGGGAGGGTTGGGGGAAGAGGGGAGATCTCCACCTGGGGTCCCACCCACAACTGTTCACTCTGGCATCTAGGGCTTGCGCTCGGGTAAGTGGTCAACTGTCTCAGGTCAGTACTAAGAATGTGCCATCCTGGGCAGACAGGACTCCAAAGTGAGCTCATGGTCAGAATCTCTGGCCCAGCTCATAAGGCTTTGTGCCTGAAGCCAGGGCAGGGAAAGAGGGAGCAGGTGATGTGTGCAGGTGATTGGTTCTTCTGGGCTGCTTCACCGGGTCCTTCCGCAGCTTTGGTCTTCTCCCCAGTGCTCACCCCTAGGGGCCTGCGGTTTTACCTACAGCTGGGACCTGCTTCCTTTTCCTGCCTTGACTCCTCCTTTGGCTCTAGAGTTATTCAAGATTAGCAACAAGAACACCCAATAGCAGGACAAGGCAGCACATTCCTGTGATCCCAGAGGCTTGGGAAACTGAGGCAAGAGGATCTCAACTTCAAAGCCAGCCTCAGCAATTTAGCAAGGCCTAAGCAACTTAGTGAGACCGTCTCAAAATAAAAAATAAAAGGACTGGGGATGTGGCTCAGTGGTTAAGCACCCTTGGGTTCAATTCCGGGTACAAAAAAAAAACCCCAAAACAAAAAAACAAAACAAAAATCACAAACCACACCCAACAGTTGCTTAGACAACTGAGAGCTCAATGCTCTCTCACCAGGAAAGGAGACACCAGAGGGGCGCTGGGGGTGGCATTGCCAATAGGACCAAGCCCCCTCCCGGTGCCCCCCATCACACTCCAGCACCACTGGCTCTCAGCGAAGCTCGGGATGCCAGGTGACCATTCTAATTGAAGTCCTTGACCACAATGAGCTCCCATGGCCACGCTTATCCGAAAGAAAGCCTGGGAAATGTAGTCTTTATTTTAGGGGACCTTGCGCTCAGGAAAGGAAATTGTAGTCCTGTCAGCCCTCCACCCTGAGATGGGGAGTTGGAGACACTAAGTTCCCACCAGGTCTCTGCCTCTACCAACTGTTCCTGCAGTTTCTCTTGGAGGAAGAGGGAAACCTCTCCAGTCTGATTTGTCACCTTGTCCCCAGGCCCTTCCCAGTGACTGCACTCTTGGGTCTTCTCTCATAGGTTTCTGCCAAGTGCCATCCTTTCCTATCCTTGGGAAGAGGGGTCACTACTTCCAAGAGGAGGACTCCACCTGTCCTCCTTTTCACCCATTTTTAGGTTGCGCAACCTTACTCCAGGGTGGACCATGCAGTAGCCTCATCTGAGTAGCCACGAGGCTTGGGAGTCACTCTCTTTCCTTGAAAGCTCAGAGTGAACTGACAACGTGAGAGAAGCTGCTCTGATTGGGGATGGGGAGGGGTTTGAGTCTTTCAGAAGCATCACTACCTGCATCCTGGGATCCTGGTTGCTGTTTCTCACCCCAGACTCAGGATCATAGACTTGGAGTGGTATTGCATTCTCCAAGATTCCTTCCCTTCCAGCATCTCTCAAGGAGGATGTCACAGGGTGGATTTGTGTCAGGTCAACTCCAGACCAAGTGACTGGTTGACCATAGTAACTCCCTCCCTGAAAGCAGTTCTGCTGTGTCCAAAGGCCTGCCCTTGGCACAGATCCTGGAAAGTTACTAGGGGCAGAAGATGGATCACTGGATTGGATCACTTTTCCTCCAGCTAAAAACATTTACTAGTATATCTTTTAACATTCACCAGCATGTACTGGGGACACCTTGAGGCTGGTGAATATATTTGTCTGAAAGGCAAAGCTGACCCCTGAAAGTAGTGAGGAAAAATATAAGATGGAGGGGGTGTTTCAAATGATACAACTGCTTTGAAAAGCAATTTCTCAGCTTCTTATAAACTGAATATGCACTTGCCTGGCACAGTGGCACACACCCGTAATCCCAGCAACTGAGGAGACTGAGGTAGAAGGATTGCAGGTTTAAGACCCGCCTGGGCAACTCAGTGATAATCCTGTCTCGAAATAAAATTTAGAAAAGGTCTGAGGATGTAGCTCAGAGAGAACCCTCCTGGGTTTGATGCCTGATTAAGAAAAAAAATAAAAGGTTAAACATACACTTAACAATAGCTCAAAGATCCCATTCCTAGTACTTACCCAAGAGAAATGAAAAAATGATACATCTAAAAAGGATGTGTAGGGGCTGGAGTGGTGGCTCAGCAGGTATGGCACTTGCCTGGTATGTGCAAGTACGTGAGTTCAAACCTCAGCACCACGAACACAACGAAGTATCAGAGTAACTTAAGCACAGGAAAAACTAAATTTTGATTCTTTTTCTCTTACTTCCCTCTCTTTAAAAAAAAAAGTATTGTCATATTGCTATGAATTAAACATGTATAAGGAAGAAATAAATGTACCTATAAAAAGGTATACAACGAAGTCTCAGAGCAATGAAAGCCATGTAAAAAACTAAAATTGATTCTGTCACTACCCCTCTTTCTTTAAAAAAAAGGATGTGTATGCTGATGTTCATAACAACTTTATTCATAATAGGCCCAAATTGGAAATAACCCAAATGTCTATCAGCAGCTGAAGGGATAAACAAATCCATGTAGTGGAATAATATTCAGCAATAACCAAAAAAGCACTACTAATACATGTAAAACAGATGAATAAAAGAACACTATGCTTTTTTTTTTTAAGAGAGAGAGAGAGAGAGTCAATTTTATTTTTTCATCTGGTTTTTGTTTTCCCCCCATTTAGTTGTTCATGTGGTGCTGAGGATCAAACTCCAGTCCTTCTGAATGCCAAGACCACATCCCCAGCCCATTGTTTATTTTCTTTTTTTAAAGAGAGAGGGACAGAGAGAGAGTGAGAAAGAGAAACAATTTTTATTTATTTTTCGTGTGGCTTTTGTTGCTCCGAGACTTCATTGTGTATGTGGTGCTGGGGTTTGAACTTGTGTATTCACACATGCTGAGCAAGCACAGTAACTGCCGAGCCACCGCTCCAGCCCCCTCTTGTTTATTTTTAATTTTGAGACAGGGTCTTGCTAAGTTGCTTAAAGCTGCTGCGTCTGGCCTTAAAATTGAGATTCTTCTGCCTCAGCCTCCTGTGCTGCTGGGATTACAGGCGTGCACCACCTTGCCTGACTCTCCAATTCTTTATGAAATAAAGTAATTTGGCTTGTTTCTAACAGTTTAAATTTGTGATGCAGGAAAGGAAATGATTTTTGTGCTCTAAGTCAATATCCTTGAGTTTGAATTTATTTTTTAAAGAGAATAAGAGAGAGAGAGAGAGAGAGAGAGAGGGAGAGAGTCAACTTTATTGTTTTATCTGGTTTTTGTTTGTCCAACACAATCCTGTACGTGGTGCTGGGGACTGAACTCCAGTATCCTGCATGCCACACAAGCACTGAGCCACTGCTCCAGCCCCTTGAGTTTGAATTTAAATTTATTAAACCTTAAATTAAAAAAATAAAAATTTCCTTTTAAGCCTTTGTTCATATCTTAGAGCTCCACCCCATACACACACCAGCCACAAAGGTCGTGTGTTGGAGGCTTGGTCAACAGGCTGTGGTGCTGTTTGCAGGTGGAGTTAGTGGAAGAAAGTTAAGCCACAGGGCTGTGGACTTGAAGGGAATATTGGCCCCTTTCTTTCACCCTCTTTGCTTCCTGGCTGCTATGAGTTTTCCCGACCACATACTTCTGCTGTGATGCTCTGCCTTGCTGCTCAAAGTGACTGGGCCAAGTGACTATAGACTGAAACCCCTGAAACTGTAAACCAAAATAAATCTTTCCTACTTTTTTTATTCTTTCTTTCATTTTTTAGATACTGGGGATTGAACCCAGGGGTGCTTTACCACTGAGCCACATCCCCAGTCTTTTTTGTTGTTTGTTTGAGGCAGAGTCTAAGTTGCTGAGGTTGGCCTTGAACTTAATCTTCCTGCCTCAGCCTCCTGAGTTGCTGGGATTTAAGTTGCTTATCTCCGTTTTATTTATTTATTTTGTCACAGGAATAGAAAGTTGACTAACACAATCTTCAAGTTCAAATTACACAACGTGTCATTCTAGTTATACATTTAATAATTAAGGTATAGGGGCTGGAGTGGTAGCTCAGCGGTTTTGGCACTTGCCTGGCAAGCATGAGGACCCGGGTTCAAACCCCAGCACCATGTACACAACTGAGTGTTGGAGCAACTAAGGCCATGTGAAAAACTAAATAAAGTTGTTTCTCTCTTTCTCTGTTTCTCTCACTGTCCCACTCTCTTAAAAAAAAAAATTAAGGTATAAATAAGAATAATATTTTCACCTATTCTTTAATATCTAATTATAATTTTAAGGGTAACTTTGCCTAAGTTTTATAAACAATAATTACAAATCTGATTTTCCAAACACTTCTAATGCCTGATGTGGCTGACAACTCTCAGAAATATCTTTCTACATATTAAAAAAAATCTTGCAAACCTAATAAACCAATTTTACAAATGTGGCATTTCAAGTTCTTCAAAATATTGCAGTATAGGGGCTGGAACAGTAGCTCGGCAGTTGAAGCACTTGGCTGGTATGTGCAGGGACCTGGGTTCAAACTACAGCACCACATACACAACTAAGAGTAGGAGAAACAAAGGCCAGATGAAAAAGTAAAATTGATTCTTTCTCTCACTTTGTCCTCTTTTTTTTTTAAAAAAAGCTTTGACAATTAGTTAGACACTCAGTAACTTAGCAAGACCCTGTCTTAAAAGATAAAAGGACTGGGGAGGGGCTGGAGCGGTGGCTCAGCGGTTTCGGTGCTTGTCTGGCAAGCACAAGGACCTGGGTTCAAACCCCAGCACCACATACACAACTAAGTGTTGGAGCAACTAAGGCCATGTGAAAAACTAAATAAAGTTGTTTCTCTCTCTCTCTCTGTCTCTCTCACTGTCCCTCTCTCTTTAAAAAAAGTAAAAAATAAAAAAAAAAAATAAAAGGACTGGGGATATAGCTCAGTGGTAAAGTGCCCCCAAGGTTCAATCCCTGTTCCCTTCCCTACCCCCCCAAAAAGGCTTAGTAAACTAATAACAAAACTAATAAAATTGAAAAAAAAAAGGGGGGGGGACAATGAATGAATTACATGTTGAGAACATTTTATTAAAGTACAAAATTGTTAGAATTAAGTGAAATAGAAAAACATAGTAAATATTTACAAAAACATTGATAACATCACTCAAGTAACAATACACATAACGCAAAGAAAGGTCTTAAAAGGTTTACAAGATGAAATTATGGAGATTTCCCAAAAGGGATCTAATGGATCACTGCTGAGGATGGTGTTAATACATAAGGTCTCTAAGCAAATGTCCCCCACTCTGCAATAGAATGCTCCCTTAGAAATTTATCCTCTGGGAGATTCTGACTCAGCAGAGGGGACAAATCACCTAACCAGCCTAATTTCCTTATCCTGCTGACTGTGTTGAGGTCACGCAGGCACAGCTGAGGCAGTTTTCTTCAGCCTCTGACGATATTCAGGAGGATATGAGCAATTTCCCATTGTTTGAATAAAAATTCAGCACATTAAAGGCTGAGCAGAGAGTATTGTACTAGAACTGTTAAGTTCTATCTGATGGAATATCACCTATAAAACTAAGATAAAATAGAATAAATTATGCTCCATTTCATATTTAGTGAAAATGGGAAAGGAGGCAGAGTGACACTTTTAAATCAAAGTGCTCTTCTAGTTTTAGCTTAATGAATGAGCAACAATTTCCTGAAGTGACCACATAACCATCTAGAGAGTCCAGAACTTAAAATCAGATTTCAAAGACCAAAGAAAACAGATGTAAAACAGACAAAGCAGAGAAGAAAACGATGCCTAGAAGAGGGTCTCTACTCACTTTGCTTTGATAGTCATATTAAAAATACCTTCCCAAAACTAAGCCAGAGGGAAGGAAATCTAAGAATTTTAGGTAACTTTAAAAGCTGTCTTGGGCTCAGTAAGACCATTCCTTAAAATAATCACCTCACATTTTAAAACAGATCATCTTCATCTGACTCTTCGAGGTACTTTATAGGTTTCTTTGTCCGTCCAGATTTTGCCCGAGGAACCACGGCTGAGTCCAAGTCCACATGGAAGTCATCGCTCTCTCCCTTGGGTTTCTAAATAGTCAAGACATTTGTAAAATGTAAACCTGATAGTATAATGTCCAGACTACAATTCAGGGACTTTTCTACCTTCTAAGCAGTAAGAAATAGGTATAAGGAAACTGTTCCACTACTGTTTAAGTAAGTGGCATATTTAACTTTTTCCTTGACAGGGGGAGGGCACTGGAGATTGAATGCATGGGCACTTTACTACTGAGCAACATCCCCAGTGCTTTTAATTTTTTATTTTGAGACAGGGTCTCGCTAAGTTGCTGGGATTTACAGGCATGTGCCAACATGCCTGGCCATATTTAACTTTTTTTTTACAGTTAAATTATCCACAGTAAAAACTCATGAATTTGAGATTTAAATTTCTTAAAAACATATCAAATTGATAGCAAAAACATAGTTAGGTATCTCAAAATATCAATAGTAAAAAGACTAAACAGTAATAAATACCTTGCTTGTGACTGCTTTAGAAATGACTTTCTCAAAATTAGAGTCAGAATCATCAGAAGTGGATGGCTTCCTTTTACGTCGATTCTTGGTTTTGGCAGGATCAGGCTTTTGAGAGGCATCAGAATTCAAGGTTGGATCCTTCTTGGTTCCTTTTGGTGCAGCCCTTTTTTTTGTACCAGTAGTAGAAGTGGAAGACTGACCTGCAAGTTAACACAGGAAATCATTGTGACTGCTCTTAGGTGAATTATTCTCATTGTGATTTTTTTTTTTCAGTACTGGGGACTGAACCTAGTGGTGCTCCATTACTGAGTTATATCCCTAACCATTTTTATTTGAGACAGAGTCAAAACACTTTTTATTTGAGACCAGCCAAGGCTGGTCTCAAACTGTGATTCTCTTCCCTTGCCTCAGCCTCCCAAGTAGCTGGGATTGCAGGTGTGTGCTACTGTACGTGGCTCACTGTGAACTTTCTTTTCTTTTTTCTTTTTTTTAAAGAGAGAGGGACAGTGAGAGAGAGAGAAAGAATCAGTTTTACTTAGTTTTTCATGTGGCCTTTGTTGTTCCAACACTTTGTTGTGTACCATGGGGTTAGAACCTGTGTCTTTGCACACACCAGCCAGGCAAGTGCGGTAACCACTAAGCCACTGCTCCAGCCCCTCACTGTGAACTTTCTTTAGCAACCTGAAGACTCTAATTTGACATAGGAAAAGACAATCCAATAGAGCGGAAAACATCTTAGAAGAGTAAAGTGCTCAATTTTAAAATTATGTTTTACATTCAACATTTTCAATGTTTATAAATCCTTTATCTTAGAAATGAGCTAGATAATGCCTGGAATTCTGAGAAACATCCTGATTTTAAACCTCTTAACTATTTTGATTATAAAGATCTTAAAAGAAACTGCTTTGATTTGGAAAAAGGCTTAATTTTAGTATCACTAGTACTATGCTTTTCTTTTTTCTTTTTTTTTTAAAGACAGAGACAGTGAGAAAGAGAGAATCAATTTTTATTTAGGTTTTCATTTGGCTTTCATTGCTCTAGCACTCTGCTGTGTACATGGTGCTGGGATTTGAACCTGAATCCTTGCACATGCCAGGCAAGTGCCATAACCGGTAAACCATCACTCCAGCCCCACGTATTAAGTTTTTGCTGGGATGGTGGCACATACCTACAATCCCAGTGATTCAGGAAGCTGAGGCAAGCAAGAGGATCAAAGTTTGAGACCAGCCTGGAAACTCAGGCTGACTCAAAATAAAAATAAAAGAAGGGCTGGGGATGTAGCTCTATGGTAAAGTGCCCCTGGGTTCAAATCCCAGTTTAAAATTTTTTTTTCAGCATAAAAAATTTAAAGTGACTTGGGAAGCCAATTAGTTAGTCCTGGTATTAATCCATCTCAAAGATTTAGGCTTACTTTTTGCTGCTGTCTTCTTCACTGTCACATTCTTTTTAGAAGATGGCTTTGTAATTTCAGTTTCAGCTGGGAAATCAGCTGCAGGAGAGCTTGAAGAAGACGGTTCACTGTCCTTAGCATCCTCCTCCTCAAGGTCAATTACTTCAAGTGGAAAGGAAAACAGTACACATGAGCAACACATGAAATGCATTTACTGCTTTGTCCCTGTTGTGAATTCCCATTTACGGGCTGGAACCTTTACCACACTTGCCTGGCATGTGCGAGTACGCTAGTTCAAACCCTAGCACCATGTACACAACGAAGCATCCAAAGAATGAAAGTCATATGAAAAATTAAATAAAAATTGGATCTCTCTTTCTTTCTCTCCCTTCCTCTCACTGTACCCTCTTTCTTAAAAAAATAAATACATAAATAAAAAATTTAAAAAAAATGAATTCCCATTTAGATATTGTCTAGAACAATTTTTTTTAACTATTTATTTATTTTTGGTACCGTGGATTGAACCAATGGATACTTAACCACTGAGCCACATTCCCAACCCTTTTTATTTTTGAGACAGTGTCTAAGTTGCTTAGGGCCTCACTAAGCTGCTGAGGCTAGCTAGCCTTGAACTTGTCCTCATGCCTCAGTCTCTAGGGTCACTGGAGTGTGTGCCACCATGCTCTGCTTTCTGGAATTTTTTTTTCCTGGAATATTTTAAAACACTCTCTCTCTCTCTCTCTCTTTTTTTTAAAGAGAGGGGGTTAGTGAGAGAGAGAGAAAAAATAATCAATTTTATTTAGTTTTTTTATGTGACTTTTGTTGCTTTGACACTTTGTTACATACGTGGGGCTGGGGTTCGAACATGTGTCCTTGCACATGCCAGGCAAGTGCCATAACTGCTGAGCCACCACTCTAGCCCCTTAAACACTCTTTAAACACACGCTTACCTTACAATTTTGTTTTAATTTCTGAATTATCACCAAAAAGTTTTTATTTTATGTATTTAGCACCTAGTATGCTACCTGGGGCAAGCAGTTTGATTATTTCTAGTATATTAAATGCAGAATCTATTTATGTGCAAAACTAAACCGAATGAACAATAGCAACAGAATGCTAACAAGAACTAAAGTTTATTTATTTTTTTTTTAAAGAGAGAGAGAGAGAAAGAGAGAATCAATTTTATCTATTTTTTCATCTGGCCTTTGTTTCTCCAACAGTTAGCTGTGCATGTGGTGCTGGAGTTTGGACCCGGGTTCTCACACATGTCAGGCGAGTGCTTTAACCAATGAGCCCCCCCTCCAGCCCCTCAAGTTTATTTTCAAATAAAATACTTAGGTAATATAGCCAGGATCAGAACCTAGTTGGACCTGTGTGTCCCAATAAAGCAGATGTCTTAATTATTTTTACTAAATACATACCTGATGTGGCACTTTTCTGTGGCTTCAATTCTTTTTTAGGATATCTAGAATAAAAAATAATAATAATAATAACAACATCTTAACCAATTCTAAGTATATCAAACAATAAAGGTTATCTACTATTAAAAACAATGACATAAAATCTAAATTAGATCACTTAATAATCTCGATAGATTCAGAGAAGGTCTTTGACAAAATTCAGTTCCTATTCATGATAAAACCATTAAGAAACTGGGGAAAGCGGCTGGAGCGGTGGCTCAGTGGTTTCGGTGCTTGCCTGGCAAGCACGAGGACCGGGGTTCAAACCCCAGCACCATGTACACAACTAAGTGTTGGGGCAACAAAGGCCAGGTGAAAAACTAAATAAAGTTGTTTCTCTTTTTCTATGTCTCTCTCACTGTCCCTCTCTCTTTAAAAAAAGAAAGAAAGAAAGAAAGAAAGAAACTGGGGAAAGAAGGGTTTACTTCAATATCATAAAGGCTATATATGAGAAACCCAAAGTTAACCTCAGTAAATGGGGAGAAACTGAAAGTACTGCCTTTTAAATCTGGAACAAGATAAGGATGTTCAGTCTCACCACTCCTATTTAATATAGTGCTAGAAATTCTAGCCAGAGCAACTAGGCAAAAGAAGCGAATAAAAGGGATAAATATAGGAAAGGAAGAAACCAAATAATCATTATTTGCAGTTGTCATGATCATATATCTAGAAGATCCAAACAACTCTGCTAGAGCTAATAAACAAACAAGACTGCTAGAGCTAATAAACAAATTTGGCAAAGTAGCAGTTAACAAAATCAGCATACAAAAATCAATAACTTTCCTATTTACTGAACATGAATCTTCTGAGAAAGAAATCAGGAAAATAATTCCATTCACAATAGCCTCAAAATAATAAAATACCTAGGAATAAGTCTAACCAAGGAGGTGAAAGACCTCTACAAGGAAAACTATAGAATATTGAAGAAAGAAATTGAAGATCTCAGAAGATGGAAAAGATCTTCCATGTTCATGGATAGGTGGAATTAATATTGTTAAAATTGCCATACTACCAAAAGCAATACACAGATTCAATGCAATCCCCATCAAAACACCAATGGCATTCTTCACTGATCTAGGAAAAAAGTTCTAAAATTCATTTGGAAGAATAAAAGACCCAGAATAGCCAAAGTAATTTTAAGCCAAAAAGCAATGCTGGAGGCATCACACTTTTCTCAATAGGTCCCCTAACACTTAGGAAATAATGCCTAATAAATGGGATGGCATCAAATTATTAAACTTCTGCACGGCAAAGGAAATAATTAGAAATGTGAAGAGAAGCCACAGAATAGGGGAAAGTCTTTGTTATTCTTCTGACAGAAGATTAACATTGAGAATATATAAAGAACTCAAAAAACTTTATACCAAAGAAAATCAAATAACCCAATTAATAAATGAGCAAATTAACTAAACAGATACTTCTCAGAAGAAGAAATGCAAATGGCCAACAAATACATTAAAGAACGTTCAACATCATTAGCAATTAGAGAAGAACAAATCAAAAATACTCTGAGATTTCATCTCACACCAATCAGAATGGCAGTCATTAAGAATACAATTAAGGGGGCTGGAGCGGTGGCTCAGCGGTTTCAGCGCTTGCCTGGCATGCACGAGGACCCAGGTTCAAACCCCAGCACCACGTATACAACTGAGTGTTGAGCAACTAAGGCCATGTGAAAAACTAAATAAAGTTGTTTCTCTCTTTCTCTAAAAAAAAAAAAAGAATACAAATAAGGGGCTAGAGTGGTGGCTCAACAATTTTGGTGTTTGCCTGGCATGCGCAGGGATGCGGGTATGAGCCCCAGCACCATTTACACAACTGAGTGTAGGAGCAACAAAAGCCACACGAAAACTAAATAACATTGATTCTCTCTTTAAAAACAAAAACAACAACAACAAAAAAGAATATAAATAAGCTGGGCGTGGTGGCTCATACCTATAATCCCAGTCACTTGGAAGGTTGAGGCATGATTGCAAGTTCAAGATCAGCCTCAGCAACTTAGCAAGACCCTGTCTCAAAATAAAATATAAAAAGGGCTGTAGATGTGGTCAGCGGTTAAGTGTCTGTGGGTTCAATCCCCCACTTCAAAGGAAAAAAATAAAAAAACAAATAATAAATGCTAGAGGGGATACGGAGAAAAAGGAACACTTTTACACTATTGGTGGGACTGTAAGTTAGCACAAACAATATGGAAATTGGTATGCAAGCTCCTCAAAAAGACTAAGCATTGGGGTTGGAGTGGTAACTTAGCAGTTACAGAACTTGCTGGCATGCGAAAGGACACAGGATCAAACCCCTGTACCACATACACAACGAAGTGTCAGAGCAATGAGTCAAATGAAAAACTAAATAAAATTGATTCTCTCTCTCTCTCTCGCTGTCCCTCTCTTAAAAAAAAAAAAAAAAAAAAGAATAAAGGGGCTGGAGTGGTGGCTTGGAGGTTACAGTGCTTGCCTAGCATGAGCAAGGACATTGGTTCTAACCCCAGCACCATGTACACAATAAAGTGGTGGAGCAACGAAGACCACATGAAAAACTAAATAAAAATTGATTCTTTCTTTCCACTGTCCCTCTTTCTTAAAAAAAGAGAGAAAAAAAGAAAAGAAAAAGGATGGGACCAAGGGGTGGGATGCAGGGAGGAAGAGGGGAATACTGGGGAGTGATATTGGCCAGATTATATTGTTATATTGTGTGCATGTATGAATATGTAACAACAAATCCCATCAATATGTACAACTACAATGCACCAATAAAAAATATGAAAAAAAAAACTTACTCTGGAGGAGTTTTGGTCTTAGGTGGGCTAGCATCTGATGGGACAAAATCTTCATCTTCAGATTTTTCATCAAAATCTGAGAAATCTTCATCTGAATCCAAATCCATTGTGAATTTGGTTTTTGCTGTTTATACAAGGAAAGAGGACAACAATAACATTTAATTCACAGACTGATAAAACATTTCTGGAGTACGTAAGCTTCACTTTAGCCTCCTAGAAAAGATGCTTCAGGTTTTCTTTTCTTTTTTGGTAGTAGGGATTGAACCCAAGGGCACTTAACCACTGAGTCACATCTCCAGCCCTATATTTTATTTTGAGAGAGGGTCTTGCTAAGTTGCTAAGGCTGGCTTTGAACTTGTGACTACGACTGGCTAGATGCTTCAGTTTTTAAAAGTTTAAATTACTTAAATTTCTACTCTCATAGTAATTTCTGGAATTAAGTATCCTGAAGTTTTTAGCCATATCTAGCATATCTAGCATGTTCTTTAGTTTCCTTACTTGCAGCTCTCCGTGGCTCTGTTTCTCGTGGAGGTACATCAAAATTACTTTCAGTACTGCTCATATCTGATTCAGAATCAGACCAGGGGTTTCTCTTTTTTCCTTTTTTGATAGGTTTAAATGGCAATGTAGTCTGTTTCTTTGCCTTGGTGCCTAGAAGGGAGATAGAAAGTCACCATATTTATATATTCTTAGGCTCAGTTTTCTTTATCTATCAGACACACATCCTTCAATATTATTTGAACACTGTGATGATGCAGGGAACACCAATGGTGAGCAGAAACAGACACAACACAATCCCTATAGTGTGGAGCATAGAGCTTGGTCAGTTTATCCCATAAATAAACACAATGTGTTTATGTAAGGCACGTGCTATATATCCATGAATATCAGGTTCTTTAAAAGACGCTTGAACTGAGACCTGAAGGTTGAAGAAGTTAATTATTTGAAGGTGGGTGATGAAATTCTAATTCAGGAGGTTTCATGTATTAAAGTTTGGGGACAAAACAGTATACTTAGAAAACTACAAGTTTACTATTGCTAGAAAAGAGAAGTCAGGGGGAGAGTGGACGGTCTTATTAGTTTTTCATGTAGCCTTCGTTGTGTATGTGGTGCTGGGGTTCAAACTTGCATACTTGAGCATGCTGGGCAAGTGTTGTAACCGCTGAGCCACCGCTCCACCCCTTATATTTGTACTTTTAAAAGAGTGGTGGCTTAGTGGTTATGGCACTATACCGGCATGCACGAGGATGAGGGTTCAAACCCCAGCACCATGTATACAACGAAGTGTTGGAGCAACGAAATCCACATGAAAAGCTATATAAAACTGATTCTCTTTCTCCCTTTCTCTCACCGTCCCTCTCTCTTAAAAAAAAAAAAAAAAAGTAGATACTAAGTAAGTACATAATCAAATGGTTAGTAGAACTCTTGATTATGTATGGTTTACTGGTGCCTATAATCCAGGGATGATTTTGAACTCTAGAAGTGGTTATTACCCTCACCATCATAATTGGCTAGAAAGTGAAATTTAATAGACTGGTAGATGTTTTCGTAGATCCCAACTAAGGAATTTAAGCTACCATATTAAACTATTTCATTATAAAATGAACTCTTCTAAAATGAATCAAATTGGGGCTGGAGCGGTGGCTCAGCGGTTTCAGTGCTTGCCCTGCAAGTGCGAAGACCCGGGTTCAAACCCTAGCACCATGTACACAACTAAGTGTTGGAGCAACGAAAGCCATGTGAAAAACTAAATAAAGTTGTTTCTCTCTTTCTCTGTCTCTCTTTAAAAAAATAAAAAAATTAAAATGAATCAAATCCCAAGGACAATATAAAGTAGGTTCACATATAATTCAGACACAGCTCTCATTCATGTTACTTAATTCAACTGAACAAGAACATATTGAACATTTATGTGGAATGTACTAAAAATTTTTTTAAAAAAAGAATCAATTGATTTATTTTTCCATTTGGCCTTTCTCTGACACTTAGTTGTATTATGTGGTGCTGGGTTTGAACTCAGGTCCTTGAACGTGCCAGGTGTGCACTCCCACTGCTGAGCCACTGCTCCAGCCCCAACAAACAATTTCATCACAACTTTATATACCATTTTCTTTAAAATGTGTAATACCTGGTTCTTTTTTCTGTTTCTTCTCCAGTCGTTCTTTTAGGCCTTCTATTTCTGTACCATCCTCTTTAGAAGTTCCCTCAGTATTTTCACTCTAAAAGATAGCAAGATATAAAAAAATCAAACAAAAAGAAAATAATACAAGAATGGTCCAATTGTTTTGGTATTTTTTCCCCCGAAACATCTTTTTTTTTTTTTTTTTTAAGGACAGTGAGCAACAGAGAGAGAGACAGAGCAAATCAATTTTTTATTGAGTTTTTCACATGGCTTTCATTGCTCTGACACTTAGCTATGTATGTGGGTGCTGGGGTTTGAACCCATGCACTTTCACATGCCAGGCAAGTGCTGTAACCGCCGAGCTACCACTCCAGCCTCCTGCTTTGGTACATTTAAAGTAATATACAGTCAAATATACAGATATGTATATGGTCAAGGAGTGTTTTTTCTTTGGCTTTTGGTTAAGAGCTCAGAATAAAGGTACAGGTATGAATTCTTCAAGATACTTAAACATTAAATAATTAGGTGCTTAAGAAAGTAAGGTTATATTTAGATGTAAGATATATTTACAACTATGGGGGTTAGAAGTTTAATATAATTTGTTTAGTCTTAAGTGGAAATACATTTTTTAAAATTTATTAATACCCCTGCTCCTTCAATGCTGGGGACTAAATCCAGGGTCTTATTGCTTGTTAGGCAAGTGCTCTGTCACTGAGATATATCCCCAGTCCCCAAGAGTATTACCTTAATTTTCCTTTTAATTTTCTTTTCTGCCTCTGCTTTCATCTCTATGGTTACTCGGGGAATGACTCTTTTTCCTCGTGGAGAAGGCAAAACTTCAGTCACTTGGATTTTTTTCCCCTTTGTTTTCCCTCCTTTCCCAGGTAGTCCTACTTGTTCATCTTGTTTTTCCTTGGCTTCAACAGCCTACAAAAGGTATATAATAACTCATTATTGTGTGTAATTAATATGTAATAATAAATGAAGTGTGGAGATAAAAGACTGGATTTTTGCTTGTTTTTTTTTAAGAGCGAGAGAAAGAGAGGGGTAGTGAGAGGGAGAGAATCAATTTTATTTAGTTTTTCATGTGGTTTTCGTTGCTCTGACACTTTGTTGTGTACATGGTGCTGGGGTTCAAACCTGCATCCTCGCACATGCCAGGCAAGCGCCATAACCACTGAGAAACTGGTTCAGCCCTCAGAAGATTGGGCCTTATATGTAATTCTATCATTTAATTTTTCTGTAGATAAAAATGTGTTAAAGATAAATCCATACCCATATATGCATTTGTAAACTCATTTAAGAAAGGTTAAGTACACATTCAGTACTGTATCCTTATTTAATCAACTGAGATCAGAATGAGGTAGCCGTTTATACTAAAATTCAATAATATAAATTTCCATGTGACGAGTAATTACAAAGCAAGATTATTTTTCCTACGCTTTTTTTTTTTTTTTACTGGGTCTGGGGTTAAGCCCAGGGACACTCTACCACCAAGCTCCATCCCCAGTACTTTTTATTTTTACTTTAAGACAGTATCTTGCTAAGTGACTGAAGCTGGTTTTGAACTTACAATCCTTCTGCCTTAGCCTCCTGAGTAGCTGGGATTATAGGCATATGCCGCTGTGCCAGCTATGTTAAAATAATTTTAAGAAAACAAGTGTTATTTGGAAGTAATAAAAGGATCTTCTGAAACTATCTGACTGGTTTCCCCTGAAAGTAATTGGCTTTGTTCTTTTAAGTTGACTTAGGGGACTGGGCGGATCTTCCACATTTAGGCTGTCTTTATCTCCTTAGTCCTAATAGGTTCTTCCTACATAATTTTATCAAAAAGTCTTATCTGTTCCTCTGTTATTTTGGAATGTATCTTTATGCTGCTTATATTCTTTCTATTATCATTTGTGAAGTTTCTTTCTTTTTTTTCAGGGCTAAGGACCAAACTTGGGGCCTTGCACATGCTAGGCAAGCGCTCTGCCACTGAGCTAAAGAGCTAAATCCCCAACCCCACTTGGTAAGTTTCTTGACAAAAAGATGTATTGTGGGAACACATGCTTTTAAAAAACAATAACAAAGTGCTAGGTATTGAACCCAGGGCTATGTACATGTTAGGCAAGCACCTGACTAGGTCACATCCCTACCCTCTACATTAACAGAAATTTTAAATGGATATTATAAATTACACACCTCCAGTTCTTCAACAAAAGCAGCCAAGTCTTCTTTCCATAAATCTGATGGACTCTTTTTCTTTAATGTGTCCAGTTCTTGCTCCTTTATAAAATTACCAGAAAGTTGAATGAATAAACAGGTATAAATAGCATTTTTATGTATCCCAGTTAAATTTTTACTTTTACTGTTATAACAATGTTAAGCAACAGACACCATCTCACCAGTAACTTACTTTTTCATTTCTCTGTTTGCACAGTTCATCTTTCTTTTCCTTGGTTAGATACCAAAGGGGCATGTCAAGAAGGTAGTTGAAGGTTGGCCCAGAATCTGTTACAGAGTCACTCTTTTCTGTTTCCCTTTCATTGTCACTCTCTTCATTCTCTTCTTCATCTGGAACCTAAACGATAAATTAAAACACAGAATTAATGGAAAATACGAAACATAAAAATACTTGGTATTTAACAAAATTGGTAACCAAAAAATTACCTTTTGCTGTGCTTCTTTCCAGGCCTTCACAGGATCCGAATCATATCCCCTCTGAATCAGAACTTTAATTAACTCTTTCTTAGGCTTATTTTCTATTTAGAGAAAAATGTGAACAGAGGTAAGGTTTGAGAAAGAGTTTAGGACAGAGAAACTTACCCACATTGTTAAAAAATATCAAAACTGGAAGTCAAACTGTCTCTGTAGTGCTGTATTTGTACATTGTACATCCTGGTATACAGGGAAGTCTTTTTTTTTTTTTAAAGAGAGAGATCGAGGGGCTGGAGTGATGGCTCAGCAGTTACATTGCTCATCTGGCATACATGAGGGCACAGGTTCAAACCCCAGCACAACATACACAACGAATTCTCGGAGCAATGAAAGCCACCCACGTGAAAAACTAAGTAAAATTGATTCTCTTTTTCTTACTGTCCCTCTCTCTCTCACTCTCCTTTTTTTTTTTTTTTTAAAGAAAGAGAGAGGGACAGTGAGAGAAAGACAATTTTATTTAGTTTTCCATGGACTTTCGCTGCTTGGACACTTCATTGTGTACGTGGTGCTGGGGTTTGAACCCATGTACTCGCACATGCAAGGCGAGCACCGTAACTGCTGAGCTACTGCTCCAGCGCGCCCCTCTCTCTTAAAACAAAAACAAAAACAAAAAACAAAAACTGTTCTAGCTTCATGGAATTCCTTTAAAAAAAAAAACAAGAGTCAATTTTATTTATTTTTTCATTTGGCCTTTGTTTCTCTGACAATTAATTGTGTATGGGGTGCTGGGGTTCAAACCTGGGTCCTCGTACATGCCATGCAAACACTGTAACCACTGAACCACTGCTTCAGCCCCTAGATAAGTCTTCTTAAACCACTGACAAACGTAAATTACAAGAGGCATTCAAATCATAGGTGATGTTCTGATCTAATTTAACTCTTACGAGAATTAAAACCTTTAATACATCTCTACCTCAATTATGCTAACTTTTATACTTGATTGGGCAAGTTTGTAGTACTACCTACCCAAAGAATGATTTCTCTTAATCACAGTCACTTGGTATGCACTCATTCCCTTTTTCTGTAATACCTGTCTTACTGTCTACTATAGTCAATATTATACCTTGACGTTTTGGAGTACCACCTTTAATCAATTAACTTGACACAGATTATACTTTAAAAAAAAAAAAAGAGAATCTATTTTATTTATTTTTAAATTTTTTCATCTGGCCTTTGTTTCCTTGACACTTACTTGTATATGTGGTGCTGGGGTTTGAACGCAGTCCCTGTGGGTTCAAGCAAGTGCTCGAACAGCTAAGCCACCATTCCAGCCCCAGATTATGCATTTAAGACCCTGTATATTCCTCAAGAAGACTGGATAGTCCCTAGTATTTAATTTCAGTCAGCTGAGTATAATCTTTCCTTTTATTAGTTTTGAGTCATATCCAGTCACTCATCTTAGCCTTGCCTTAAGCAAAATTATTTGTGAAAAAAAGAGACTGACATGCTAATCCTTTAAGTATACATGAAAATGAACATGTTAACTACTAAGTTAAACATTTTTGTATATCATGAAAAAATTAGCCTGTGATTACCATCACCAGTAAGTGTTGTTTTGGGACTTACTTCTGTAACTCATTAAAGTTAGCTTACTCTCCTAGTTATCCCTGGCCAGAGTTACTTCTTTTAATCTTCTTTATACCCTCACTTTAGTAAAATATTTTCTTCTTCAACACTTATGATTTTATTGCTTATAGAATTTCTTACCAAAAAAAAAAAAAAAGAAAGAAAAAAGAGAAAATTCATAAGACTTGTTTTTTTTTTTTCAGGGCTGAGAATTGAACTCGGGACCTTGTGCATGCTAGGCAAGCATCCCCAACCTCTTAAGACTTGTCTTGGGCACATAATTTACTTATAAGTCATTTATAACCTTCCTTCCTACTTTTTCCTTTCTATCATATGTATTATTTCTTTTTTTGATCAGTCAGTTTACACAAATCTTCTATCTGTATTTTCTCCCTGTCTAAACATAGACTAAAACTTGATTCCTTCAGATGCTCAATCTATTGGGCTAGAGATATATAGCTCGGTGCAAGGAGTGCGTGCTTAGCCAAGCACAAGGCCCTGGGTTCAATGTCCAGCACCAGGGTGGGGAGATGGGATGGACAACAAAAACCCTCTATTTATGAAAAGCTCTCTGTTTAAAACTACAAATACTTAATCAGAAATTGAAAAGAAATGGGGGCTGGGGTTATAGCTCAGTGGCACAGCACTTGTCTAGCCATTGGGTTTGACCCTTAATACTGCATAAATACCAATAAATAAGATAAAGGTATTCTTTCATCTACAACTAGAAAAAAAAAAAAGAAGTTTAAAAGAAATGTTTGTATAAATAACTAGGTGAACAAAATGGATTTTGTCTTCCCTTGTCCCTACCATTGCTCTCAAAAATATTTAAAGAAAGTTTAGCATAATTACAGTTTCAGTATAAGCAATTATTCCAAAAAACATACCAATGATTATTTTGCCATCTATTTTCTCTAAGATAAAGCGAGCTTGATTGTTCAGTTTAGAGGACTCAGCACCAAGCATTCCTAGAAGCCATTCTTTTCTTAATCCATAATATTTAAGCCTGAGTTCAAAGAAGTCTCTTAGAATATCCAACACTGTGTCATATTTTTTTAAACAACCTACGTGGTCAAAAAGTACCTGGAAAAGGAATAGAAGAGTAGAGTCAAGATTAATAAATTCACTAAACTTTATAAAAGTAGCCTAAGGTATTTCTTTTAAAATTGATATCTTAATATAAATTAAAACCTATCTTTCATAAAATAAGACATACCATAGAGTTGCAGGTAAGACTAGTTTGGAGTTTGAAGACTTTGTGTAGCCCAACTCTCTCTGCCTCTGCCAGTTTTTCCTCAGTCATCTTTACAACAAACTTCACAGTGGTATCTGTGTGGTATTCCCTATAGTCTGTTATGAGAGGGGGTGTCTTCTCAGTGCCATTCAACATGGGCTCTAGGACTTGTTCTTTATATGTCTAAAGAAAAAACAATCCTTTTGTAAGGAATTTCCTGAACAGTCAACAACAATAATACAAGAAATTTCCTAACCACAAAACCAAAACCCAAACGACAACAACAAAAAACCCCCAAACCACAATATTATACTTACTTGGGTCCATGTTCTGACGGGAAGTTCTGAGATTTCAATGGTCGTGGAATTAAGAAGAGCTACTTCACCATTAATCACATATTGATTTGGAGCCAGCTCTTCAATAGTACCTTTGAAGTTCTTGTAACTTGGAAGCTAAATTGGCATTTTAAAAAACAATGTTTCCTAAATGTGATACTAAAAACAAGTCAAAAGGTGTTCAACAATAAATGTCACTATAAAATTATGAAATTATTTGCATCATCTTTAATCATATAATCCACTCAACTGAAACCAGGAAAAATAAGATTCCTAACATGCATAGAATATTTACCATTGGCAAAGGTTCTTCTCCATCCATCAAGCGCCTGATGTTATTTACAACTTCACGAACATCAAAGTTGGGAATTTTGCAGGACCATCCAGTACCAATTCCTTCAGCACCATTTATAAGGACCATTGGAATAATAGGAATGTACCATTCAGGCTCAACCCGTTGGTTGTCATCATATAAGAACTTTAACGTGTGATCATCTTTTGGTGGAAATAACAACCGAGCCAAAGGGCTAAAGAAACAATCAAAGAATGTTATTGTACAAAAATACTTGCTTTTGACATTGGACTCAATGGTGACTCTAAGGTTTTTTGCCTGAGCAATTAGAGGTATGGTATTCCATTTACAAAGATGGGAAAACTAATAATTTATTTTTGGACTTAATGTTTGAAATATTTTATTAGAGATCCAACTGAGAAATGTTGAGAAGGCAGTCAGACATAAAAGTTTAGAAATCAGGAGAGAGGTCAGGACTGGATATTTAAAGCTATGAGACTGGACAGATAGGAGATCCATTTGGGAAGTGAGTATAGAAAGTAGATAGAGATCTGATGAAGAGGCCCAAGGGGCAGGCCAGTATTTAGAATTGGGAAAGATGAGAAGTACCCAGCAAGGAAAGCTAATAAGGAAGAGGAGAACCTCTATTGTTATAGAGGCCAAATAAGTTTCAAGGAGGATAGTGACTTCTGTGCCAAATGCTGTTGAAAGGATGAAGGTGAGAGCTGAAAATTGACTATTCATAATATCCTATATATTTGTAAAGGAAGTAAAATTTCAGTTGTGATATTTAGAAATAAGGAAAGTTTTCTTTATTCGGACCCAAATGCCACCTCAGGACTTTCAACCTTGGCACTATTGACATTTGGGGATGAATAATTCTTTGTTGTGAAGAGCTGACTTGTGTACTATAGGATAGCAGCTGCCCAGTATTTCCTAATTAATTGAATTTTTGTCTCATGCCTTCAAAACTGGCAATGGCAAGTCACAAGAAATTAAGGTATACTCACCTGAGCATTGTAAAGATGTATCGAGGGCTAGCAGAATCTTTGCCACCATGCAGCCGAGTACCAAACTGACCAATGGGCTGCAAGAGGTTCAGATTATTGCTACCCACAAAATTCTGAGCCAAATTGATAATGGTCATCATTAGTGACATCTGAGGAGGAAAAAGATTCATTAATTTGACCCGAAGACTTTTAATAATACATATTGAATTTTTTTTAAAGAGACAGGGACAGTGAAAGAGAATCAATTCTATTTAGTTCTTCAAATACATATTGATTTTTATGACTAAGCCTCACTATAATCTTATATAATTTGTAATCTTATGAGTTTTAGTTTATAGTGACTACTCCAAGATAAACAGACGTAGTACTTAAACCCAAGTCTTTTTGGTTCCAAGTTCAGGGCTCTTGCCTAACCCTAATAGTAATTTTTATCTATTAAATCCTGTCAACTTGGAATAGTTCCTCACCTTAACCTCAGCAAAATGAAATATTTTCACCTTTGTGTCATTAACACTTCAACCATTTCTATTCTAGCACATATCACTTTATTCTACAGTGTGTGTTAGCCTTTTGGGTAAATTGTGATTATAACTTGAAGGCAGGGAACATATTTTATATTTATTTTTATATAGCTGGTACATGTTTGCTGAGTGACTATTTACCTAGTCCTTATTATATTTTGATTTAAAGCAAAGTGGGATAACAATTGCATGTAATTAAACCTCAAAATTACAAAAGGAATATGTTTGTATAAAGTTAAACAATCCAGACTATATAAAGTAAAAATTGCCCCCTTTCCAATTTCCAGGGGTAATGAAAGTGAACATTTTGGAATATATCCTTCCAGACATTTTGCTCTAAGTATTCTTCTGTCTCTCTTTCCTTCCTGCCTGTGGACTACGGTTAGTGCATAGTTTTACTTAGGTCACTGAGTCCACACAGACATGTGTCACAACCTACAACAAATTTCCAGTTGATGGTCATGCCTAAATTTTGCATGTCTAAATTTTGATATTGCAAAGCTATAATAAACATTCTTGTAGGAATACTATTTCCAGAAATAAAATTGTTAGGTCAAAGGGCAATCACATTTTATAATTTAATAGATTTTATAAAATTGTTCTCTATTTATTATGGATATAAAAATTTATACTTGTACCAAACATATTTGGAGAATGACCTTGCAATTATTTCCTGCTGTAATGCTTTTAGAAAACATTATGGGAGGCTAGAGCGGTGGCTCAGCAGTTACAGTGTTTGCCTGGCATGCACAACGACGTAGGTTCAAACCCCAGTACCACAGATAACAAAGTGTTAGAGCAACGAAAACCACATGAAAAACTAAAAAAAATTGATCCTCTCTCCCTCACTGTCCCTCTCTAAGAAAAACAAACAAAAAACAAACAAACAAAACAACATTATGGGTTGTATGCTTACCTCACCATGATGGTAAGAAGACATTTCTGCCACTGACCCAGCTAACTGGGCAACCTTCACCTCTCGCTTGTCATTCCGTTTGAAACAAGTAAATAAAACCTTTCTCTGACCTGGTTTCAAACCTGTAAAACGAAAGACATCAGCATTCTCAATTTAATAATTTCTGCACACAGATTTCCATTTTATAATAAAACAGACTAACAACAAACAGGAACTCACCATCCACCATAGATGGGATAGATCTCTCATTATCAGAATTTGAGAACAGGATAAGTTCCTTGTTTATAAAGTCATTATATGTCAGATAAGTAGTAGTTTGCCCATACAAATAATCCTGAAAGATCAAAGAGAATATTACATGATCAGTTTAAAATAAAATATTGGTCTTAACAAGGCTTAACACAAAAATCATAAAGAAACTGCTCAGAACCATTATTTCTATAATTCTAAAGCTCCCCCAAATATAATTATACCAAAGTATTACAAAATAATGCAAACTTAATTGCTATACAGTTAGAAAAAAGTCTTTGTAATTGTTTTCAGGTCCAATACATATGCAGCAGTCTAAATAAGAATATTTATAGTCATGCACTCTTTAACGATGGGGATACATTCTGAGAAACACATTAGAGATTTTTGTCACGTGAACATCAAAGAATGTACTTGGAGAAATCTAGAGAGTATGCCTAGGCTCTATGTTATAAGTATATAGTATAGGGGCTGGAGTGGTGGCTCAGTAGTTGTGGCGCTTGCCTGGCATGTGTGAGGACACGGGTTTGAACCCCAACACCATGGACACAATGAAATCTCAGAGCAACGAAAGCCACATGAAAAACTAAATAAAATTCTCTCTCTCTGTCCCTCTCTCTAAAAAAGAAAAAAAAAAAAATACATATATATTATAGCCCATGGCTCTTAGGGCCAAAAAGAACAAGAAAATAATGATGTTAAAAGAAGCACAAGAGAAAATGATGTCATCAAGAGACTTTGTAAACACAAGATGCATGAGGCTACTTCTGGTATAACAAAGCATAAAGCAATTTTCATCTAAAATAATGATAAAAGCATAGTACAGCGGCTGGAGCGATGGATTAGCAGTTATGGCACTTGCCTGGCATACTTGAGGACACAGGTTCAAACCCCAGCACCACACGCACCATTAAGTGCCATAATGAAAACCATATGGGAAAAACAAAAACAAAATCCCCAAAATAAAATTCTCTTATTAAAAAAAAAAACAAACAAGGGGCTGGGGCGGTGTTACGGCGCTTGCCCAGCATGCACAAAAGTACACGGGTTCAAACCCCAGCAACCCACGTACACAACTAAGCGTCGGAGCAATGAAAGCCTTGTGAAAAACTCAATAAAAACATTCTTTCTCTCTCTCTCTGTCCTCTCTAAAACAAAAAACAACAAAAACAAAAAAAAAAACCATAATATAGTGAACACATTAACTAGTAAGTCATTTATTATCATCAAGTATTATATACTATATATAATTGTACGTGCTCTACTTTATTTATATAAATAACAGTGCAATACCTTTGTTTACACCAGCATCACCACAAACATGAGTAATGACCTCATGGCTATGTTACTAAGTGATAAGAATTTTTCAACTCCATTATAAGCTTCTAGGAAATACTGTTGCATATATGGTCTATCACTAACTGAAATACTGTTATGTGGTGCATGACTATAGATATTTAATATATTAAATTTCTTACTGAAATAATCGTTAACTTAGTTTAATTTGCTGCAATAATCAATCCTAAAAAGTCAATCAAATAACACATTTTGTGGGATATATTTAAAATTTTTACCTCAGGAAGGCCAAGTAATTTTCGCTGTCTTCTATCCTCCATGAAATGAGTTAACCACTCCTTTCGATCATCTATCTGTTTTTTGCTAAAGGCCTACAAAAGGATGTCACTGTTACTAATAGGTCCCAAAATATCACTTCTGTAAGAAATAAACTGCAAAACTACTGTTTTCTAAAATATCTGGTTTCTTCTCTGGAATATGCTTACTAGAAACATTCTATTTCAAAAAACACTCTTATATAAAAAGATCTAAATGTTTCAATTGACCAAGGTAGTAATTTTTATAATTAGTATATAAAAAAATATAATTCAAACCCACCAGGCTGATTGCAGCATCATCTTCAGGTCCAGAATATTTAAACTGAATACGATGTCTTTTCATATCTGCAAAGTATTCCTTCGCTTCTTTGGATGTGCTGGTGCCCAAACCTACAAACCAAGAAAGAATACCACATACCCCATATAATCTTGTATGATATATAAGAAAAAAGAAAAAAAAAAAAAAAAGGAAAGAATTTCTATAATTTCTATGAGTTTGATTACAAACCTTTGTAATACTTGACTTTCCATTTTTTATGGTTTGGCGTAGAACTTTTCCACTCTTCAAATTCAGGAAGACTGTAGAATGCTATTTCTTGCTTGTTTTTAGAAACCTACAGTAAAGAACACATTTGTTGTGGCTTTGTACACCGTGGGCTCCCCTGCATACCAACACACATTATTGGACTGATTCAGGTTTGAGGAATAAGGTCTTAGAATATCTACTTTTATATCCTAGAAATTAGTATACCTTTACAATGGGAGTGATAAACTCCTCCAAAAACCGATGTCGAAGAAGAGAGGGCCAGTTGTGATGGATAAAATTAATCAGCAAGCCTTTGATATGGGAACCATCTTGGTCCTAGAAACATGAAAAAGCCAAAGTACAAAAGAATTGTTTAGAAGTTAAAAAGAATTGATTGACTTAATTGTAAACTATCAAAAAATTTCCTAGAGATAAAAAAAAAGTATTCAGATCTAAACTCAATTAACCCATATAGAGGTAATATATGTAAGATATAAGCATATCTAATTAAATGTTGCTTACAGATAATAAAGCTCCTAGTTGCATGATGGGAAAATGATGAAATAGTAAGATGTGCTTTGCTAGGTGTGATAGTGCACACCTTAATCCCAGTTACTCAGGAGGCTGAGGCAGAAGGATCACTGGAACCTAGTTTGATACCAGCCTGGGCAAGATTGTGAGACTGTCTCAAATAAATAAACAAATCAGTAACAAAAAATGCTTACTTTAGTTTAATAATCCATAATATTTGATAATAAATCTGACCTGATCTGTCATAATCATTATCTTCCCATAACGAAGAGTCTTCAATGAATCTTCATCTTCATAGTTTTTCTTATACTGAAGACCCACAATCTTGATGATATTGTTAATCTCAGCATTTTCCATGATCTTAAATGGACACATACCAAAAAAAAAAAAAAAAAAAAAGGACAAAAAAAGAAAAAGAAGTTTTGTTTACAAATTTGAAAATAACAAAGAAATATGACAGCATAGGTTGCTTGGGTTTTTGTGAACTCCTGTTTTTAAAATGTTAGTTTAAGATATGCTACAATGTATATAATTCCTTCTTTTTCTTTTTTGTTTTTGTGGTGCTGGAGATGGAACTCAGGGCTTCCAGTCTCTTAAAATAACAACCTAAGATACATTTCAAAATACCCAATGAGAGAATGAACTATAAGCATAAAATCTGCATTATAAATTAGATTTCAATTCTGAAGTTAATTTAATATTCTACCTGTTTATGAGAAGCTTCTCGGACATTGAGTATTTTTCCTCTAAGTGGAAAAACACCATATTTGTCTCTCCCAACCACACCAAGGCCTGAAACAGCTAGAGTTTTAGCTGAGTCTCCCTCAGTCAGGATAAGTGTACACTCAGTGGAGTTTCGACTTCCTAAAGTAAAAATATACAAAATTAATTTTAGCATAGTTAGTTCAACCTCAAATATTATGTTAATAGCCTTGTAACAAAACACAAATGATTTATAATTCAATAACAGTTGCCTGTAGAAGTAAAATGGAGATTATATATACATACACACACATATACAGAGAGACACTGTAGTTAAAATTCATAGTAAATAAAAAATACAATACACCTCTCTGATTTTGCTTTCTAAAAGGTTCGGTTACCTACAATCAATCATGGTCCTAAAGTATTAAATGCAAAATTCCAGAAATAAACAATTCTTTTTTTTTTTAATTTTTATTGAGTTTTTCACATGGCTTTTGTTGCTCCAACACTTAGTTGTGTACGTGGGTGCTGGGTTTTGAACCCGTGTACTTGGGCATGCCGGGCAAGCACCATGACTGCTGAGCCACCGCTCCAGCCCAACAATTCTTAACTTTTTAAAATGTATACTATTCTGAATAGTGTGATGAAAACTCAGTCCCAGCTGGGACATGAATCATTACATGCTCAGTGTATCCAAACTGTGTCCACTATCCACTTGTTAGTCATTTAATAGCTATTTTGGTTATCAAATCAACTGTCTTGGCATCCCAGTATTCAGATTCAAATAACTCTTATTATGTAGTAGCCAAATGCTATACCACAATGCCTTATTACACTTTATTATATAAGTACAGTTAATATATCAGAAGGTGGAATACAAGATATAATAAAAATGTAATAACACTTATTATAGTACATTGTTATAATAGTTCTATTTATTATTAGTTACTACTGTTAATCGTCTTAGAATATAAACCCTGTATGTAAGAAAGAACTACTATATCCTGGTTTCTTAGATTAATTTCTCAATACTTATACTTCTGCTAAATATCCGTTTGATATTATGTTAAAAATAGGGGCTAGAGCGGTGGCTCAATGGTTATGGCGCTTGCCTGGCATGCACAAAGTACGCGGGCTCAAATCCCAGCACCAGGTACGCATTGAAGTCGGAGCAACAAAATCCACATGAAAAACTAATAAAATAGATTTTCTTTCTCTCTCTCACTGTCCCTCTGTCTTTATTAGGGATCCATGGTATGCTATTAATGAATAAACAATTTAAGTATGAGATTTAAAATTTTTAAAGTATAAAACATTATTAAATGTGTACCTGCATCATTGGCATCATCAAGTTTGGGAATTCCCTTGATTCTGTTATGCTTTACAGCTGAACACTTCTTATTTAACTGGACTTGGGCCTTAAATTTCACCCAGTTTAGTATGCTTTCTACAATACCACACCCAATTGCCTGGAAACAAGAAAATTCATATTAGGAAAGAAGGGTTCTGTCAGAAATCTAGTATATAAGCTGAGCTTTGTGGTACATGCCTATAATCTCAGTGACTTGGAAGGCCAGTAGGATTGCAAATTTGTGGCCAGCCTCAGAAACTTAGCATGAGACTGTCACAAAGTAAAAATGGCTGAGGTAAGCTGGGTATGTTAACGCATGCCTATAAATCCAGCAGCTCGTGAGGCAGAGGCAAGAGGACTGAAAGTTCAAAGTCAGCCTCAGTAACTCAACAAGGTGCTGAACAACTTAGTGAGACCCTGTCTCAAAATAAAAAATAAAAAGGGATGGGGATGTGACACAGTGGTTAAGTACCCATAGGTTCAATCCCTGGTATCAAAAATAAATAAAAAGAATTAAAAAAGGCTGGGGGACTAGAGCAGTGACTCAGTGGTTGGAGTGCTTGCTTGGCATGCGTGAGGATGCAGATTCATACCCCAGCACCACATATACAACTAAGTGTTGGAGAAACAAAGACCAGATGAAAAAAAAAGGAAACAAAACTGATTCTCTCTTTCTCTTTCCAAAATAAATAAGAATTTTAAAAAAGGCAGGGCAGGGGCTGGAGTGGTGGCTCAGCAGTTATGATGCTTGCCTGGCATGTGCAAGGACGCAGGTTCGTACCCCAGCACTACATACACAGTAAAGCATCAGAGCAACAAAAGCCACATGAAAAACTAAAAATACAATTGATTCTTTCTCTCTCTCATTGTCCTTCTCTTTAGTGTACACATTCTTTTTTTTTTTTTAAAAAAGAGAGAAAGGGACAGTGAGAATCAATTTTATTTAGTTTTCCATGTGGTTTTTGTTGCTTCAACACTTAGTTGTGTACGTGGTGCTGGGGTACAAACCCGCATCCTCACACATGCCACAAAGCGCTGTAACTGCTAAGTCAGTACTCCAGCTCCTGTACCTATCTTAAAAAAAAAAAAAAAAATGCTGGAGCATAAAGCACTAGTAGAGTACCCCTGAGTTGCGTCCAGAGTTAAAAAAAAAATTAATGAACCCCCAAGAAAATAAACATTAATTTAAAGATTGAAAAGAGGTAGGATGATTAAAAAAAAGAGGTAGGATGGGGCTGGAACGGTGGCTTGGTGGCTACGGTGCTTGTCTGGCATGTGCAAGTACATGGGTTCAAACCCCAGCACCATATATACAACGAAGTGTAGGAACAACAGAGGCCACGTGAAAAACTAAAAAAAAAACAGATTCTTTCTCTCTCTCTCACTGTCCCTCTTTCTAAAAAAAAAAAAAGAAAGAAAGAAAGAAAGAAAAAGAAAAGAGGTAGGATAATAATTTCTGAATAGAGATTGGTACAATAATTTTGTGATCATTCTGTGTTAGGTTGTCACCAGTGAGGGAGGTAGCTCCTTTTGGTTCATTCAATAAATATTTACTGTGTACTTACAATGTGCTAGGTACAGAGTTACTTGTTGGAGATATAGTGGCTAAAACAAATTAGACATGGTCCTTGTCCTCATGGAGTTTAAGGTGTAATATGGAAGAGATAAATATTTCTAAATTGTAATTATAATTCTTATCACACGTTTATTGTTTATTTTATTGTTTGCTAAACAATAATGTAGGTTCAACATGACATTGGGACCAACTTAGTCAGTGTGAAGGGTAGAAAATAAAGGCTCTGTTAAAGAAATGGAATTTGGACTTTTCCTGAGTGGAAGCCACTGAAAGATTTTAAGATAGTGAGGACAGGGGCTGTAGCAGTAGCTCAACGGTTATGGCACTTGACTGGCACGCATGAGGAAATGGGTTCAAACCCCAGCACCATGTACACAAGAAGTGTTGGAGCAATGAAGGCCACATCAAAAACTAAATAAAATCGATTTTGTCTTTCTCTCTCACTGTCTCTCTTTAAAAAAACAACAAAAAAATATAGTGAAGACAAAAGTGTGCGCTTTGCAAGATCAGCAGAAGAAAGAGATCAAGGGATGGGAGAAGTGGGTGAGAGTGCTGGGAGTGTTTGGGAGGGACACTGGCCAAATTATATTGTTATATTGTGTGTGTATATGGATATGTAACAACAAAACCCACATTATGTATAACTGTAATGCATTAATCAAAAATGTAGAAAAACAATGTGTGCTTTAACATGTTCAAGAACACTGCAAAGAAGGGACTGAAACAATATGAAGATTAAGAACCCATTATAGGGGCTGCAGCCGTGGCTCAGTGGTTACGGCACTTGCCTGGCACGCTTGAGTACGCGAGTTCAGACACCAGTAATGCGTACACAATGAAGTCCCGGAGCAACAAAGGCCACATGAAAAACTAAATAATAAAATTGATTATTTTTTTCTCTCTCACTGTCTCTCTCTCTCTTTTTAAAAAAGAACCTATTAGGGGTTAGGGATTTAGCTTAGTGGCAGAGCGCTTGCCTAGCATGCGCAAGGCCCCGAGTTCAAGCAAGTCCTTAGCCCTGGGGAAAAAAAAAAAAGAACCTATTATAGTAATCCATAAGGAGTAATGATGGGTATCAAAACATTTAAGAGATGATTTTTTTTTTTTTTTTAAAGAGAGAGGGACTTGGGCATGGTGATGTACGCCTGTAATCCCTGCAACTTGGGAGGCTGAAGCAGGAAGATCATAAGTTTAGAGCCAGCCTCAGCAACTTAGTGAGACCCTGTCTTAAAATAAAAAGGGCTAGAAATGTGGTGGCTCAATGGTTAAGCACCCCTGAGTTCACAAAAAGCGGCAGTGGTGGGGCGGTGCTGGAGCAGTGGCTGAGCAGTTATGCTTGCCTGGCATGCACGAGGATGCAGGTTCATACCCCAGGCACCATGTATACAAAGTGTTGGAGCAGTGAATGCCACATAAAAAACTAAATAAAACTGATAAAATTGATTCTCTGTCACTGTTCTCTCTCAAAAGAAAAAAAAAAAAGTAAGAGTTGATTTTATTTTTTCATCTGGCCTTTGTTACTCCAATACTTAGTTGTATATGTGGTGCTGGGGCTTGAACCCAGATCCTTGTGCCTGCTAGCACTCCACCCGCTGAGCCACTGCTCTAGCCCTCAAGAGATGACTCTGATTAAATTAGAGGGAGATAAAGACAAGGCCACCATCTTTTTTTTATTGTTGTACCAGGTACTGAACTTAACCAGTGAGCTGCATCCCCAGCCCTCTCTCCTGCCCCACTTTTAAATTTTGAGACAGGGTCTCGGATGCCAATGCACCTTACAGGCACTCACCTTTTTTGTTTATGCCACCTACTGGTTGGCTGCAGCTTTAAAAAATAAAACAAGGGGCTGGAGCAGTGGCTCAGTGGTTTTGGTGCTTGCCTGCTTGTACAAGGACCCAGGTTCAAACCCTAGCACCACGTATACAACGAAGTGAGCAACGAAAGTCATATGGAAAACTAATAAAATTGATTCTTTCTTTCTCTCACTTCTCTCTCTCTAAAAAGAAAACAAAAACAAACAAAAAAACCAGTACTGAGGATTGAACACAGGGTGCTCTACTGAGTTATATAACCTATCCCCCCCCCCTTTTTTTTTAAGAAAGAAGGACAGTGAGAGAGAAAAAGACAGAATCAATTTTATTCAGTTTCTCATGTGACCTTCATTGCTCTGATACCTTGTTGTATACATGGTGCTGGGGTCTGAACTTGTGTCCTCCCACATGCTGGGCAAGTGCCATAACCACGGAGCCAATGCTCCAGCCCTATCCTATCTCTTTTTATTCTGAGACAAGGTCTTGCTAAATTACCCAAGGTGGCCTGGAACTTGTGATCCTCCTTCCTCAAACTCCCCAGTTGCTGGGATTACAGGTGTGCACTACTGTGCCTGGTTGGGTTTTTTTTTTTTTTACTAAGACAGGAAATAGTGGGGTTTTTTTCTTTTAATTTCCTTTTCAGATAAGAAATACTTGGAAAAGTACAATATGGGAGGAATCATTTCTGTAGAGTTGAGAAGAGCAATGAAAAATAAAGGTATTTTTATTTTTATTTCCTTCTAAGTACTCACAGCTTTGATGAATTTTTCACTTAATTGGCATGTTGATCCAAAGCTCTTGGCTTGCAAAGTCATATTTTCTTTGGTCTGAGAGTCAAAGGTTGGGTTTTCAATTAAGGCATTCACAAAAATCCACATGTGATTTTTCACCTGCAATAAAAGTTGGCATAAAGTCACTAAGTTTTCTTAATGCTTTATTTATAGACTTTCTTCTCCCTTGACTTTAGCAAAAGAAAACTCCCCAAATACCATACCTGATGTGCTTTTACTGCAACACCACCCTTGTTCTTCTTCTTCACTACATCAACAAGTTTAGTTATAATCTGATCAGCTACATAATCAACATGTCTGCCACCCTAATGAAGAAAAATACCACTCTTAAAACTCAATATCCTCAAATTATAACAAAAATCAAACACTTACAAATATGCAGTTTAGCTTCTTTATACCAAGGTAGTCAGATATTCAAGTCTATTCTATTTATCAATGAAATAGCTGAATGTGGTGGCGCACACCTGTAATCCCAATAACTCAGGAGGCCAAGACAAGTGGATTGCAAGTTCAAAGCTAGGCTCAAGAATTTAGCAAGACCCTGTCTCAAAATAAAATATAAAAAGGGCTGAAGATGGGCTGGAACGGTGGCTCAGAGGTTACAGTGCTTGCTTTGCATGCACAAGTCCGAGGGTTCAAACCACAGCACCATGTACACAATGAAGTAAGGAGGCAACGAAGGCCAATGAAAAACTAAATAAAATGGATTCTCTCTTTCTTACTGTCCCTCTCTCTTTAAAAAAAAAAAAAGAAAAAGAAAAAGGGCTAAAGATGTGGCCCAGTGGTTAAGTGCTCTCCTGGGTTCAATCCCTGGTGCCAAAAACAAACAAAAACCCAGCCTGGCACAGTAGCACACACCTGTAATCCAGCAGCTCAGCAGGCTGGACTGCCAGTTCAAAGCCAGCAATGTAATGAGGCCGAGTAACTTAGTGAGACCTTGTCTCAAAATAAAAATTAAAAAGGGCTGGGTATGTGTTTTAGTGGTTGAATGCTACTGGGTTTAATCCCTGGTACCAAAAACAAAAGAACACAAAAAATTACCTTGGAAGTAGCAATGCTATTGACAAAGCTAATTTGCTGGAAGCCTTTTTCACTCATTGTTAGACACACTTCCCACCTGTGGTTCACTTGTTCATGTATTACTTTCAATGGATTCCCAGTTTCATCTAATTTATCCTTCAAATACATATCCACATAACTGCGAAATCCTTTTACCTACACAGGAATTAAAGGTAACAGTATTAACAAAAGTTATAAAAATTAGTGTCAATGAGCTTATTATTTCCTTGTTTTTCCAGGAACATATATAAGAAGTGATAAGAGTAACAAATAGGAGGGTACCAATTTTGCTCTTGATAAGATTACAGATTCCTTTACATCCTTAACACTCAAGAAAATACTCACAGGCAGCTTATTTCCATTAAGAAAGACTTTGACATCTTTAGTGGATCCAGCAATATCATATGCTCTTCTAACCATCAATGCAACAATATCTTTGTCTAGGCTTTGCATTTTAAACTTAGACAAATCAGGCTGGAAGGTGATACACGTATAATCTTCTCCATTAAAGGGCTTGAGTTCCATCTCACCAGCTCGTCCCATGTTATCCATCCATGTCTATAGTAGCAAATGTGAATAACTCAAATCACTTTCCAAACCAGAACTAAATAACACAAATACATGAGTCCTAGAAAATAACCTAATATATGTTATGAGTAGTTTTCCATGATTTAATTGTTTATAAATTGTTAAATTAAAATAATCATTAACATCATTATACATAGCTATACTGTAATTTATAATCAAGTTATAAGATAGCTATTTACTTGCCTGTTTGAACATTTTCTTGTATTCTCTACTGGCTGTTTCCACAGTAAATTTGGTACTGAATATGTTACACAGCTTGGCCCCATAGCCATTTCGACCACCTAGGCAAATAAATACAAAATACCATTTTATTGTTATTATCTCATTGATAGCTTTATTTCTTAATTACTGGCAAAGCTATTCAATTTTACACATTTATTCCCACATTTTTAACCCTCATGCTACAGATAGTCATTTAAAATTAATGAGTATTTTTTTCCCCCAACAACAAATATGTTCTTCATTTTCCCTCAATACTTTACCTGTTACTTTCTTTTCATCATCATCATAGTTACTAGAAGTTAAGAGCTGTCCAAATATGAGAGCTGGGACATACATCTTTTCAACTTTGTGTTCAACAACAGGAATTCCTTTTCCATTATTCCATATACTAATTAAATTGTTTTCTCTAAGAAAAGATTAAAAATTTTACTGTAAAACAAATGTTAAACTAATATTTTACATTTAAAAATATTTAGGGGCTGGAGCGGTGGCTCAGCGGTTTCGGCGCTTGCCTGGCAAGCACGAGGACCTGGGTTCAAACCCCAGCACCACGTACACAACTGAGTGTTGGAGCAACTAAGGCCATGTGAAAAACTAAATAAAGTTGTTTCTCTCTTAAAAAAAAAAAAATTTAAATGCGGCTTCTGTCCCTTTCTCCCACTCCGAGGGAGGTCTGCTCTTTTCCCTATGCTTTGCTTTCTATTTTTTTCTTAAAATGAAATCTGTCTACTACTATGCTTAAAAAAAAATTAAATGCTATTATTTCTACAATATATAAATTTACAAGACTCAATTTCATTTTGATTCCTTTCATATATACTTCCTGAAATTGAGCATGAATAACCTTTCCCTCCAAGCTTTGTTCCTGACATTCCTGAAATAGGAATGCGGGTGGGGAGATAGAGGGAGAACCTTTTCCAACATCTGTGTAGACACTGATAATAATGAAAAAATATGAAACTTTAAAATGTTAGGATAAACAAGGGGAAATGAATTATGCCCAATGGAAAGAAAAGGACAAATTGGAAACAATTTTATACCACTTTTTTTTTTTTTGGTGTATGTGTGGTACTAGGGGGTGGAACTCAGGCTCTCACACACTAGGCAACCACTCTACCACTCTACCACTGAGCTATATCCCTGGCCCATGCCACTTTTAAGATGATCATCTGTATACACTTAGTGCCCTTAACTTTTCCAACCAATAAAGCACATTGCAAAATAGAAGAGAAAAACATTACCTATCAACACTGCCCTGCTTGCCAATAAAATGTTAAAAGATTACTTGGACTCATTATCTCTTAATTATTTTAGGCTAATTCTCAGAATATTTGAGTTATAATGGAACACATGCTATGATTCTTATTCCAAATAGTATTTAATATTATCTATAAAAAAGACTAAGGGGACCTGGGTTTGAATCCCAGCACTACTTACACAATTAAGTGTTGGAGCAACGAAACCCAGATGAAAAACTAAATAAAATTCTCTTAAAAACAACAACAGGGGATGGAGCAGTGGCTCAGCAGTTACGGCGCTTGCCTGGCATGCATGAGAACACTGATTCAAACCCCAGCACCACATATTCAATGGCGTGTCAGAGCAATGAACGCCACATGAAAAACTAAATAAAGTTATTTCTCTCTTTCTCTCTCCCTCACCGTCCCTCTCTCTTTAAAACAACAACAACAACAACAACAACAACAAATCTAGCTCAATATTTTTTTGAAAGATATCAAGTCCTCAGAAACTTTCAAGAATGTCATCATTAACATACTATCAAGAAAAAACTCTCAAGGCTAAACGTGGTGGCTCACAACTGTAATCTCAGTGACTCAGGAGGCTGAGGCAGGCGGATCTCAAGTTTGAGAACAGCCTCAGCAATTTACCAATATCCTATCTCAAAATAAAAAGGACTGGGGTTACAGCTCAGTGGCAAAGTGCCCCCAGGTTCACTTTTCAGTACAAAAACAAACAACAACAACAAAAAATCCTGTAAGTATAATTTATGTCTTAACTGACCAGGTATAAAACAAGCATCCTCACTACCCACAAAGGAACACCAGCATTTTAAACCATAATTATTAGATCAAATTATTCTATCGCCACCTGCTGGTTTACAATTTGAATAGCATCTTGAGAAAAAGTTAAAACTAGATTCCAGAATACTTGGAGCAATTATTGGAGATGTTTGCTGAAGTATTTAGGGATCAAGCGTCATAATGTCTGTACTTTATTTTTAAATGATTCAGGAAAAAATATAGATGTGCCAGGTGTTGTGACACACATCTGTAATCCCACAGACTCAGGAAGTTGAGGCCCTAATCAATTTAGTGAGACCCTGTCTCAAAATAAAAGGCTGGGGATGTATGTAGCTCAGTGACTTGTTAAATGTCCCAGGGTTCAAAGACCACCACCAACAAAAGGTGACAGCTGTTGGATCAAGTTGCAGGTATTCATAGGCTATTCATTTTAGCATTCTCCCTTTTTGTACTTCTGCAAACCTTCGCTGGAAAAAGCCAATTTCACTAGTAAAGTAAATGCAAGTAACAATAACAATAAGCTATAAGAAAACTTACGGGTCAATAGTGACTCTAATACAAGACATTTTTGGGTCCCTTTGTTTGTTGTCGGCAGCATTAACTGAAAGAAAATAACATACACATTTGTAAGAAATTAATCTTGAAGATATGGAAAAAAAGCTGGATGTGGTAGCACATTTCTGTAATCCCAGTGACTCTGGAGGCAGAGGCAGGAGGACTGAAAGGTGGAATCCAGCCTCAGCAACTTAGTGAGGCTCTGTCTCAAACAAAACAAAAAGGCTAGAATGTAGCTCAGTGGCAAAGTACCCCTAAGATCAATCTCCAATACCAAGGGGGCAGGAAGATAGAGAAAAAAATTCCCAAGTAACAAAGGAGTAGCATTAGCAAGGTGTTGATTTACATCAAATTTTTTTTCATAGAATTGTTTCTAGCCTCACTTTTGCCAACCAGTTATGTGAAATCACAGGCCTGGCTACAGAGGAGTTGATGGGAATGATACCTCATATGAAGAACTTGACCAGTAGACTTTTGTGTGAAAGAATTTACTCACCTAGAATCTCATCAAAGATTTTGTACAAACCAGGAACAAAAGTGACTTCTCTATAGTTTATGCCAATGTCTTCATCGTAAACCCACATTTGCTAGAAATAAGACAAAGAAAATTATTTTTATTCTACATTGTCATCATTACTATAAAGTGTTCTAGATGAAATACAGACGTGCGTGCGTACACACACACACACACACACACACACAGTAGTAAGGCCAGTGAAACAATTAACAGAAAATCCAGAAAAGTATGTATTTCAACTACTAAGTAACTGCCTTTAATTAGCTTAGTTTTTACCTGGGTCACTAGTTCCACAGAGCCAATGTAGGTGTCTGGGCGGAGCAATATATGTTCCAACTGCGTTTTCTTTTGATAGATTCTTTCAATAGACAGTCTTTTCTTAGCATCTTCATTTTTCTTAATTTTGTTCACTTGCATATTTTCATTTACAGGCTAGCAATTTAAAAAAATAAGAAAAGGGATTTGAAATCATTTATTGGAAACGATGAACAAAATATCTACTATAATGATGCACTTCAACACACTGTATCATAAACTGCAATGTTAGTGCGTTATTGGTGGACTTTACATAGTTGTGAACAAAAACGGCGAATCCTGTTCATTGCAGCCTGGTTCCCAGGTTTGCATTTTAAGTTTTTAGCAGAGCATCGCAGTGCACGCCTATAATCCCGGGGACCAGGGACGCTGAGGCAGGAAGATCACAAGTTCAAGGCCAGCTGGGCAACTCAGACCCGGTCCCACAACCGGAAAGGCAAAGGGCCGGGGAAGAGGCTCGGTGGCTGCGCCCCCCGGTTCGGCCCAGGACGGACGTCTTCTCTCACCAAGTGTCTGACACGGAAACTTCTTGGACAAGGTTTCCGTCGTCGACGGCAAAGCACGCCCTCTTCGTTCACCTACTGCACAGACTTTTGTGGCCCAGCAGCAGCAGCTGGCGATGCCGGCCACTCGACCCCAGGCCACCGTAACGTTTTCAACTCGGGGAGAACGTTTTCTTGCAGCCGCTCGGGTCGGCCGGCTCCTCAATGGGAAGCGCAGCCTTTGCTCTGCATCTTCCAAGATGGGCGACATTCAAGTCTCATTTTCAACCCGAGGGCGGGGGACCGCGAGAACCGAGCCAGCCACCCACACCACGAGCTGAACCCTGCGCCCCTACGAACACAACAGACCCGCAACACCCCAGTGCCGGCTGAGCCCCCCACACTTCACTCCTAGCACGGCGAGGGGCTTCAGCCTGTTCGCGATGCCCCGGGGCCCCGGGATGCGGGGCGACGCCGAACACCGGCTCCCAGGCTTTCCGCCGCGGTGCACGGACCAGGTGCCTCACGCCTCACCGGCGACCAGAGATGCCCCAGCCGCGCCTAGGCTCCGCCACCCGGCCCCTTCCGCGAGCTCTACCTGCAGTGGTGACACCTCCATGGTGACGGTCGTGAAGAGGCTCGAGAACCCCGAAAGCGACTAAACCGGCGAGACCCACGAGACGATCCAGAACCCGGACGCTTCTCCACAGACGCGCGTCGGTTAGGACAAGCCCTCTAGTCGCTCTTGAGACTTCGTCTAGCCCGCCCAAATCAGATAATCCAATCACTGATTCTGTCTCACCGGCTCTGTCTAGAATAGCCAATCGTAGCTGGTATTTTATATCCACCAATGAACGGCTGGGTAGGCCTGTCTGTTCGAATGAACCTATTAGGCAAGGGAGGTGGGACTAGGAGGTTTTTCAAAACGCACCACTCGGAGTCGTAGCACAGAGACTGACAGGGAATCTGGCCAATAGAGAGTATCCGTTTGTTCTCTTCTTGCGGAGAACTGAGGCGACCAGGAGCTGCGACCACGGGAAGGGTTTTCCTGAGGTGCCAGCGGGAGTAAAGAACGGGAAGAAAGGCTAAGCGTTCCCCAGCAACTACTAAACTACTGCGGATCTCTGAGATTGATAAAATAAAATATCACCCTCCGTTTTGAGGTCCTTAAGAAGAATGGGAGTTCCTCCATTTTTTCTGAGGAAGCCGAGCGCCGACTTTGTGCGGGGTGGGGACCTGGCCGACGTTGGGCGAGCTTGTTCAGCTTGTGCCTCGAACTCGCCCACCGCCTAATAATTTATTTGCAAAGGAAAAGTTCTGCAGCTGTAGCTTTAGCTTACAGATAATGGAAAAATGAATGTACAGAGACAATGCAAAAAAAGAGGCCAGCATTCAAATCCCTAGCAGAGCAGTGTTGGAGAAGAACTGATAAAAGGAATCATTTATGATTACGGTTTCCGTGAGCTAAGCGCGGGGCGAGGGGCTGTCTTGGGACTGAAACCCGCTTAGACGCCACTGATGCGCCCCATTGCAGTGCGTGTTACTTTTGCACTCCGTGAACTGCAGAGTCGACAACACTGTTCCAATTTGGCAAGGCAATGCCAAACATTGAAGTTGGATTTTTTTTTTTTAACTCTGGTGTATAAAATGTCTGGATTTATATTTTCCTTGTCAATCCACATGTTAAAACGACCAGGAAAAAAACAAATATTGACCTTATAAGAGGCTAGAAAAAAAAATAACTACGATTTCAATGACTACTAATTCCATCTTAATCACTTCCTTCCTTCCACTCATTACTCCCTTAGTCTGCCTGGGTTTCAAATCCAGCTTGTCAATTTGCTTTTTGTGTGGTCTTGAGGAAAGAAGCTTCTCAGAGCTTCAATTTCTTCTGCTACCAAAAAAAAAAAAAAGAAAAAAAAAAAGAAAAGGGAATAATACTAATACTGCCACAGAGTTATTTGAAGATTAGGTAAGTGTAAGACGTCTGGAACAGTAGGCTAATGCTGGGGATGTAGCCCAGAGGAAGTGTGCTTGCTGAGCATGCTGGAGGTCCTGGGATTTAAAAAAAAGCAGGCTATCAGAAACAGGAAGCAGGAACTTTGTGGATGTAATTTCTGTCTTCCTTCCTTCCTTCCTTCTTTCTTTCTTTTTCCTGAAAGAAACCTGAGGTCAATCATTGTAAAGTAAGCCCAGTATGCCCTGAGGTCAACCATTGTAAAGTAAAGGCAGCATGTTCAATGTCTACTCTGCTAGCAAAGCCCAAGGGAGGGGCAGTGAGGAAAGGGTGCTCACTGTGTGTGTTGATAAAGAAAGGCAACCTCATTGCACATGACCACCAGGGTCTCAGACACCACCAGGGTCTTCCTCAACAGGGAAGTCTATCCAATTGCTTCTGCACAGTAAGAAGGTTCTGGGTTCCAAGACCAGTGTGTGTTACTCTCTGCAATTTGCCTACGATGACTTTGATAGTCAGAAACCAACCATGCTGCCTTCTCCCTCCTGGAGCACAAGGATCCCAAGGTGGTACGGTGGGTGGGCATGCTCCCCCAAGAATGGCAGTCCAGCCTCTGTAGCACATGGCCTGCACCCCATAGCTCATCCAGCCTGCAACACCCTGCACAGCCCATCTGGAGACTGAGGCAACAGGAATTTAATAAGCAGCTCCCGCCCTATGTTCTGGGACCCAGTTTTAATTCTCCTCTGCAGTTTAGCCTGATGTTGACTGTATGGATATCTGTTCCAAAATCCCAGAAGCAGAACTGTGGAGTGAAAGGACTTTGGAATTATACACACTTGAGTTAGAGTTCTGCCTGACTCTCAGATTGTCTCTCCATGTCATTCTCCTTTGTCAAAAGTACAAAGGGCTGAATAAGATATGGAAGCATTGAGGATAATAAATCTCCTGCCCTCTAGCAAGATTCGTTTTGCTCTGACCCTCCCTTCTCTTCTGGGCACAAGCTCTTTTCTCTGCCAGCCCTTATCCCTTCGCATAGCCTTTCACTGGGGCCACTGGGGGACTTGTGGAGACTACTGAAGGATGAAGTAGGTGAGGGTCTAGGACAGGTGGCCCTGGGAGACACTGCATACAGAGGGAATTTCAGGTGCCTGCCAGATTCTGGTCCTGGCAGGGAAGAAGGGGTTAGGCCTCCGTTCCAGGGGACTGTGGTGGAGGTGATGCCGGTTTGGTAGAAGTCGGGTTCGCATCCCCCAGTAAGACGAAGAATGACAGCAAGGCAAGCATAGTAGGTAGACAGACTTTATTTTATAGAAAGCAAAGCACGGGGAAAAGAGCAGAGTCCCCCCAGAGTGGGAGCAGGGACAGAACCGAAGAGGCAGCTAGGTTTGCCCTTTTTATAGGATGTTCTCTCTTCAACTGGTCATCCTTTCCCTTCCCCCAAACCTAGGACATGGGCTCAGGACATGCTGGTGGGGTCCAGCCATGGGTTTGTGCCTCAGGGATCAATAGGAAGAATGTGGCACCTGGCTTAGCCAGAGAGTGTCTGCATCTGGAACCACCTTCCCAGACCCTTCTCACTAGCACTGGGGGATGGCAAATTGGTCTTAAAGCAAAAGAACCAGTTCTTCCTTGATTGACTCTAACATTCTAACTACTCTGCCTAACTTTTCCACCTGTCTCAGGGGGAGGGGGATGCTGTCATCCTCATTATCAACCTTCCTCCACTCTGCAGGGGCCCAGACCTGAACTTTAGCCCCAGCCTTGCCTTCATCCGAAGGCATGGCTGAATACTTGTTGAAAATATGAACTTGGGCAAGGCACTCAGTCTTGCTGTGCCTCCATTTCTTCATTAAAATAGGGCAGCTGGGCATGGTGGTACACAAGTGTAGTCCCAGCAACTCATGAGGCTGAGGCAGGAGGATTACAAATTCGAGGCCAGCCTGGGCAATTTAGCCAGACTCTATCTCAAGATAAGAAATAAAAAGGGTTGGGGATGTAGCTCAATAGTAGGGTGCCCCTGGGTTCAGTTCCCAGAATTGGGGTGGGGTAGGTGGAGATACTGAAAGTATCTCGTCCATCCTAGGGTAAAAAACACAGGTGAAGTGCTAATTCATTGCCTGGCAAACAGCAAGCACTCAAAATATGTTTGCACTTATTACCTCTGCTCCTTTCTAGAGCTTTCTTTCCCAGTCAGTCCCACAAGTCCCTTCCTCTGAAACCAGTGCAAAATTCTCTCTAGGGAGTCTTCTCCGACAATCTTTTTAGTTGATGCTCACTCAAATCTTTTAAAGTAAATTTGCATATGTGCATGAGTTTCTTTTATATGTGTTCTTTGGTTGTTCTCTCTTGAGGGTGGTGCTTTTCCATCTCGCAGCTCCACAGCAGGGAGGGCATGGGGAGGGGAGGTCCCAAGGGGCTGTCTCCACCATTAATCTGGGAGTTCCTGGAAAAGAGGCAAAGGTCCCTTTCTCTGGTGGGCTGACTGAGCAGAAGGGGCTGGATTGAAAGTGTGGCTCTGGATTTGGGATTTGGAGGTCACTAAACTGGAGGCCACTGGGAATTCCTGAATGAGGTTGGGCCAAGCCAGAATTTTAAGGGATGGGTGGGGATGCTTTGTTTACTTAGAGGTTGACCCTGGGCAGGGTCTGGTCAGTGTCTGTCTGTCTCTCTATCTCCCTCTCCCTCTCTCTCCTTCTCCCTCTTCCTCTCCCTCTCTCTCTCTCTTTTTAACCAGGGATAACGGCCTCAGGTTAGGGGATGCTAGGAAAACTCAAAATGTCTTATAGAGCTCAGCTTCTGGGTAGTCTATGGCAAATGTAGGTTTAAGGTCATCAGGCAGTGGGGGCTGGAATAAGGGAAGTTCCTGAGAAGAGAACTTCAGAGCCTGATTAGTGGCCAATCTAGTCAGAAGTTTCCTGTAGCACTCTGGTAGTCCTGTTATCTATAACAATTTTAAAACATATGTATATTTTTAACTCAGCAATTTACCTTTTAGAAATACTGAGTACAGTCTCACAATTGTGCAACAGTGTATGTACAGAGTTTATTTATTTACTTATTTATTTGTTTTTTATTTTTTGAGACAGGGTATTTCTATGTTGCCCAGGCTGGCCCCAGTTGCCTGAGCTCAAGAGATCTTCCCGCCTCAGCCTCCCAAGTGGCTGGGACTACAGGCACATACTACTACACCTGGCTTTTTAGCACTCTTTTAATTACTGTTTTCTACTTTGTTTTTCCTTTTAGCATTTATCCTACACCTGACAAAATGTTTGTTGTCTGTTTCCCTGGACTAGGATGTGAGCTTCCTCAGGGCTAGCACTTTATGTTCCTAGTGCCTGGTACATAGAAAGTACGCAATGAATATTTTTAAAGGAGCATTAATTAGCAAGTAAAGCCAAGGTAATTTTCATATGTAGCCGGGACCACAGGCACATGTCACCGTGCCCTATTGTACGGAGCTTTTTTTTATTGCAACATTACTTTGTTTTGTTTTTGGTACCAGGGATTGAACACAGGGGCTCTTAACCACTGAGCTATATCCCCTGACCACTACCCGCCCCCCCCTTTTTAAGAGAGAGTGAGAGAGACAATCAATTTTTATTTATTTTTCATCTGGTTCTGGTTTCTCCGCCACCCAGTTGTGTACGTGGTGCTAGGGTTCGATCTCGAGTCCTCACACATCACACAAGCACTGTAACCACTGAGCCACTGCTCTAGCCCTGCTATGTGTTATTTTTTTATACTGTAAAAAAATGGCATTTAAGCTAAGTAAACAAAATTTAGATTCCCCTCAGTAGTTATGGCCCTTGATAATTTTGTATTCATCACCTTTTGCCAACATGCAACTTTTGTCTGTGACCTACCCCCTTCTTCTCTTTTTCCACACCTCATTGAAGGCAGGCACACCTGTCTATTCAATTTTGTGTGAGAATGTAAATTTGTAGGTGGAGATAGATTCTCAATAGGAATCTTAGTGGTCAGAAGCCTAGACAAATGAAATCCGTGGACCAACTTGCGGGGCAGTATGCTGTGGCGAGACGTCCTGACTTAGTTATGTTATCACTAGTTGCATGATCTTGGGCAAATCCCCTTCTTTTTCTAGTTCTCAGGTGTCCCATCTGTAAACTGAAGCCTAGGTACAGCAGCTGGAGGAGTGGGTTGCCAGATGTCTTTCATTGATGATAGTGGGGGTGGGGAGAAAGGTGGGGCTGGGAAGGCCCAGATTCTCCAATCCTGAGCAGGTTCACTTCCATCTTTTTATGTCCTGGCTTCTAAATTGTGTGTGTGTGTGTGTGTGTGTGTGTGTGTGTGTGTGAGATGTGCGCTGGGGATTGAATACTCCCAGCCTTGCAGATTTTTAAAAATCCTTGGGGCCAACGATTGCTAAGGGTCCTTCTATTTATAATCGTGTATAATTGCGAATACTACATTTTATGTGTTGATTGGTTTAAATCAACATACGTCTACATTTTTGTTTTCCCACGGCTGCATAGGAGCACTGGGGTTGGACTGTGGAATATTGGAGGTGGGGTATGGCCTCTGCTGTGGTTTGGAAATGGTTTGAATATGTCTCCCGAAGGTCCATGTGCTAAAAGTTTGTCCTCAGTTGTGGTGGTGTTGAGGTGGTGGAACCTTTAAGAGATGGGGCCTAGTATAAAATAATTAGGTTGTGGGGTATCACCCTGGGGAGGGACTGATACGTTCTCCCAGGACAGAATTAATTCTCCTGAGAATAGATTGTTATAAAGGAGGGTCACTCCATGTACTTGGACTCCTTTGCCCAAGGTTGGTACTGGTTTTATTTTTCTACCATGTTGTGACACAGCTGTGGGACTCTTACCAGGGTGCCAGCACCATGCTGCTTGGATCTTCCAGCTACCAGAGTGGTGAACCAAATAAGCCTCTTTTCTCTTTATTCAGTAACCTCAAGTATTTTTGTTATAGCAACACTGAATGGACTAATGAAGCCATTCTGATTCTTTTCACTCCTTGGGTAACATTCTTTCCCCTACCTCCTGGCCTAGTGGCCTGGCTGATCTGACTTTAGGTTTCTTCCAGGTCCCCAAGACTTTTCTGCTTCCCCTTTCTAGTGACTGTCAATGGCAGATGAACTTGGTCTTGCTTGGTCAGTAAGACCTGGGCAAACAAAATCAGTCCTTCACAGCTCCCTCATTCTGATTCTCCAGCTCCTAACATCTTTCTCTATACCACACAGAATGGATGTGGCAAAGGACAAGGGTCAGGAGGCCATGGTCCTTCTTCTGACAGCAGAGGCCAAGGTTGAGCTTCTCAGATCTCTCAGCTTCTCACAACTAGAAGAAGAGGCAGAACTGGATCGAGCATCTTGGTGGCCTTCAGGCTACTTGAATGCACACCGCTAGTATATTTTACTTGGTTACTGTGGGACATGGAAGGTCATGACTTAAGAACTCTGTCCAAGTCCTCCACCTAGGAGGAGGAACAAAAAGGGACATCTTGAGGTGTCTTCCTTCTAATGCTAATCTGACAGCTGTCTTTCCTGATGATACTGTGTTGGCCACAAGGGTCACTTTAGATCTACTGGGCCTCCCTTCACAGATGATCTGAGGCACCAGCAAGATTGGAAAGAGGTGGAGTGGAGCCAGGAACAAGTCATTCACCTGAAGAAAATAGAAAGTTATCTCCTTCTGTTTAGGATGAAAGAACACCATGGTGTCCCCAAAGGCCGGCAGCTAATTGTTGCTTACACGCTTACACGTTTGGCTCTCTCTCTTCTTTCTTTTTTTGTGGTACTGGGAATTGAACCCAGGCCCTCAGGCATGTTTGGCAAGAGTTCTACCTCCCAGATACATCTCCAGCTCTCTTTTTATCCTTTTGATGATGAAAGGAGAGAAGCTACCGGAACAGAAATGTGGGGATTATACAGAGGACAGAAAAAACTGTCAGTTGAAACAGACAGTCCTCTTCTCACTAGAGAAGAAAGCCTACAGGCACTTTTGAAATCAAGCTGTCTTAAATATCCTGGCCATCTCACTTTGGCGGGGTCTAGACCCTTCTCTTCCTCTCCCAGGCTGTACTGGCTCATGTGTTTGCCTTAGTAGGGTAATTAAAAAAAAATTATTTAGAGAGAGAAAGAGAGAGAGAGAGAGAGAATTTTATTTATTGTTTTCATCTGGGCTTCATTTCCCCAACACTTAGTTGTGTATATGGTGCTGGGGTTTGAACCTGGGTCCTCATGCATGCCAGGCAAGCACTCCAACTGCTGAGCCATCACTCCAGTCCAATAGGGGTAAATGTTATGCTGATCTGAAAGATTGTAGGTGAGAACTCCCATCTGTTGGTGGGAGTCAGGGTGGGAGTAGGAGCAGAGGACCAGCATTCCAATTAGCTGCTCCCCGACCTCTGACTTTGGACTCTGAACACAGCTAGCTGTCTGATTTGAGGAAGAGGATCCTGAAGTTGCAGAATCCCATCCTTCAGTCCGCTGCCCACAGAGGATTCTTAGGGGCTGCTGGGAGCAGGGGTGGTGGGTAGATGTGACTCTGAGACGTGGTGCAGGTTGGCACCTACTACCCCATTCCTTCCTCTGTAGAATGAATGAAGGAATCAAGATGGAGGAATCTGGACTGGCCTTCAGGCTTTTCCTTTCATCACATCTATTCATCCTTCTTTGCCTTTCCAGGTTTCTATGCTACTCCATGTCTTGGCCTTTTCTTTGCTAGTACTTTGTGCTCTGTTCTCTGTCCTTATGCTCTAAATTGTCAGGGAACCTTAGAATCAAGACACCTAAGAAGGTCATAATAATGGTGTCATCAATTTGTAATCTGCTTTCTGATATATTTAGACTTTCACTTATGTAGATAGCTTCATTTGATGTTTCTAAAGAGCCCTACAGAGTGACATATGGAATCGCATTCCCATTTTGCTGATAAAGAAACTGAAGTCAGTCATGTTGAAGTGAAAAGCTCAGTGTGTGGCCAATAAGGGCAGAGGTGGGATCGGGAACTCTTGGCTCTGACACCAGACCAAGGCTCTCTGCCCACAGCTGTTGCATTGCCTTCTGGGAGCAGGGGACTTCTCCCTTGTGGGCTGTTTTGCTTCCCCCTGGTTTGGGGCCCAGCTTCTGTAGCTCTGTAGATCATCGTGACTAACTAGGATCAGGATCAGAGTGCCTGATTACTGACTCCAAATATCAAGTCTCAGGAAACAGTGAGGGCTGAGGGAGTGAATCTAGGCTTCAGGAGAGAAGATGGGGGCTGTGATTAGGTGCTCCAGGCCTGATAGGCCTTGTTTCTGGGCTCACCCAACCCTGTTCTTCAGCCCTCAAGTTCCCTCCATTCCTCCCTGATCATCTTTATGAGCATCCACTCCCTCTCTCAGACCAAGGACAACAGGAACCTGGCATGGAAAACCTGGTGGTCCTGGGACTTCTCTTCAAGAACCCCCCTCTTCCATAGGTGGGGTTAGATCTGGGGTCTGAGGCTGCATCCCCAGCACATTCACTGAGGGCATAACTGTCAAGTTGGTGCTAGATCAGGGTGGCACAGAGCCTGACCATTGCATCTAGAAGGACAGGGGTTTCAGTGGTAGCAGGGCCAACTGGCAGGAAGAGGCAGTGCTGTCTGGGTTTGGGGAAAACTCTGGCTGTGGTGACTTTGGAGGTATGCCTGTGTGGCAGGGGTGGGAGGGTGTCAGTTGAAGGTGGGGTGTGAATGGATCCCAGGTTCTGTTGTCTCACAGTTGGGTTTAAATCACATTTAGTTGCATGTGACCTTAAGCCAGTCTTTTTTTTTTTGTACCAGGGATTGAACCCAGGGGCACAGTCTTTTTACAGCCTGGAACCCCATCTATAAAATGGGCTTATATGGCTACCATGGTAACCAATGTTCACAGTGGCTAACATGAATTGAGATTTACTGTGCCAGGAAGTGTTAAGAGACTTACTCACAACATCTCAGCAGGTTTTTGCACAGCCCTATGAGGCTGGGCTGGCGTTATTCCCTCTCTTAAAACTGAGGGCATTTGAGGATAAGAGGAAAGATGCCACTTGCCAAAGTCACAGAGCTACTTAATGGCAAATCCAGGTGCAGGCATTTGGACCCAGGCTTTAGTCTCACTCACTTGGCTGGTCATGGCTGAGACTTACAGTAGCTGGCCCCTTACTATGTGGCAGGTGCCATGTTAAGGTTTCTCATAGATTCATTCATTTGTTGTCTTAGCGACCCTATATAATAGTCACTTTTTTTTTTTTTAAAGAGAGTGGGACAGTGGGAGGGACAGAGAGAAAGAGAGAATCAATTTTGTTTAGTTTTTCATGTTACTTTCATTTGCTCTAACACTTTGTTGCGTATGTGGTGCTGGGGTTCAAACCCACGTCCTCACACATGCCAGGCAAGCATCGAAACTGCTGAGCCACCACTCCAGCCCCTGCAATAGTTACTTAATTAGAAAGATGAGGACAGAGGCACAGGCTAGCATCCTGAACCTGTTGCCAGGAATCTAGACCGGGCAGGCTGACTTGAAAGCAAATGCTCTGAAAAATGAATTTTGAGGCGGGTACTGGGGATTGAACCCAGGGACACTTTACCACTGAGCTACATCCTCAGCCCTTTTATTTTTTTATTTTGAGACAGGGTCTCTCTAATTTGCTGAGGGCCTCATTATTTGCTGCGGTTGGCTTTGAACTTGCCATCTTCCTGCCTTAGCCTCCTGAGTCACTGGGATTACAGGCATGTGCCACTGTGCTCAGCTAAAAAATTAAATTTTCTTTCTTAAAAAATTGAAGCCTAACACACCAGCAGAAAAGTGCAAAAAGAAATATTTAGCTCAATGAATGTTCACGTAGTGAATACACCATGTAACTAAGTAATAAATATTACTCATTCTCCCTGGGACCGTCTCCATCCTCTTTAGAGGTTTTTTTTTTTTGTTTTTTTTTGTTTTTTTTTTTTTTTAAGAAAGAGGGGACAGGGGCTGGATCGGTGGCTCAGCAGCAGTTTCGGCACTTTTCTGGCAAGCACGAGGACCCGGGTTCAAACCCCAGCACCACATACACAACTGAGTGTTGGAGCAACTAAAGCCATGTGAAAACCTAAATAAAGTTGTTTCTCTGTCTCTCACTGTCACTCTCTCTTAAAAAAAAAAAAAAGAAAGAAAGAAAGAGGGGACAGAGAAAGAGAGAGATAAAGAGAGAAGCAATCTTTATTTAGTTTTTTTTTTCATATGACTTTCATTCCTGGGTCACTTCATTGTGTACATGGTGCTGGGGTTTGAACTCATGTATGCCTGGGAAGCACCATACCTGCCAAGCCACCACTCCAGTCCTCTTTATCCTGATTTTTAAAACTATTTGAATTTTTTTTTAAGAGAGAGGGGGGAGAGAAAGAGAGAGAGAGAGAGAGAGAGAATCAATCTTATTTAGTTTTTCACCTGGCCTTTGTTTCTCTGACACTTAGTTGTGTATGTGGTGCTGAGGTTTAAACCCAGGTCCTTGTGCATGCCAGGTAAGCATTCCAAACACTGAGCCACCACTCCAGCCTCCTGTTTTTGTTTTTGTTTTTTTTTTTAAAGAGAGAAACAACTTTATTTAGTTTTTCACATGGCTTTAGTTGCTCCAACACTTAGTTTAGTTGTGTACGTGGTGCTGGGGTTTGAACCCGGGTCCTCATGCTTGCCAGGCAAGCGCCGAAACCACTGAGCCACTGCTCCAGCCTAAGCACCCTGCTTTGAGAGTCATACAGTACTAATCTTTGATCAACATATGAGTCATCTATATTGTTGGATTTACCAATAGCTTATTCAAGTATTACTCTTCTATAATTGATTCCATTTTTGGCTATTGTAAATAGTGCTTCTGTGAATACTCTTGAACATATGTTTTGGAATGCACACACACATTTCTATTGGGTGTATGTCTAGGGGTGGATTTTTTTGGGGGGGATACCAGGGGTACTTAACCATTGAGTCACAGCCCCACTTTTTTTTTTTTTTAAAGAGAGAGGGACAGTGAGAGAGACAGAGAAAGAGAGAAACAACTTTATTTAGTTTTTCACATGGCCTTAGTTGCTCCAACACTCAGCTGTGTACGTGGTGCTGGGGTTTGAACCTGGGTCCTCGTGCTTGCCAGGCAAGTGCCGAAACCACTGAGCCACCGCTCCAGCCCCCTTTTTTTGTTTTTTTAAGATTGACCAGATTCTACTCCAGCCCCTTAGGGTGGAATTATTGATTGCTTCCAAGAGGTTGCACAAATTTGTTTTCTTTACTAGCATTATATGAGTCCTCTTACCTCACATCTTGATATTATCAATATTTTAAGTTGTCACCAATCTGGTTAGTATGTAGTGGTATTCTTCATGGTTTTCTACGTATATTTATTAAATAAAGCAAACTGGAAGCAAGCACCCTTAACACCCACTGAACAGCTTCTCATAATAATCCTATGAGCCAGGTATTTTACAGATGAGCAAATGAAGACACACAATTCCTCCCTCTTGCCTTCCTCTCTTGCCATCCCCTCACCTTTCCTGGGAGCCCCTTGCTACTTTTCCTGGTGGTGTTAGGATGGATGTCTGGTCAACCATATTAGGAGGCCCCTCAGTCCAGGATGTTCTCCTGGGTAGGGAGAAGAAGGCAGGAATGGGGAGGCTGAGTCATAAAGGCTGGTGAGAGGGCTCTGGGTATGGAATGATGGGTCCCAAAGAGAGTCTGGGAATAAGCAGAGGCATGATTGGTGCTATGTGAAACCCTCTAGTGCTGGTGGGGACAGGGAGGCATGCAGCTGGGGAATAAGGATGTTGTGTGTATGGGTGGTGGGAGTCTCTCTGAATCCCAAGCCTTCTTTCTGGGATTTAATGAATCTGAAGACCCCTCTGTAAGGTCTCTTTAAGCCTAGAAGCTTTTCAAGGATGTCTATGGGTTCAGAGAATCTCTTTGGGGGTTCCCTTAAAGGTAGGTGACACTTTGTTCCCCAGAGCTTGGAGAGCAGGAGACAGGGCCTGGAAGCCCTTCAGGGAGGTGGGAAAAGGACATGGGGTGTGTGTGTGGGTCTCCTCTGATTCTGTCTTCTGATCTGTCAGGCCAAGAGGAACACTGGCAAGAAGGCACCCTTCTCTTTGACATGACAGGTCATGCCTTTGAATTATGCAAAAGGACTTCAGAGGTTCCAGTTTCCTAGACTCACAGAGCTGGAAGAGGCTTCACAATTCAGCAAGTTCCCTTCTGCCACTTGTGCAGATGGTAGAACTGAAGTTGAGGAAGGGGAAGTGTCACAAAGCTGGCAAGTAGCAGAGCTGGTCGATCTGGAGATATGAAAGCAGATGGTGGCCAGCTCAACAGCAGAGGGGCTCTCCTTTCTGCAGCCCCTCCCCTGCCTTGCTCTTCACTTCTGGAGCCACGCGTCCTGAGGGAAGGACCCAGGCTCTATGCTTTGGAACCAGGCTGGACCAGATCTCCCTCTGTGCCCTGGGGGTCTCTGTGGAGATCCTGGCTCTCCTGATTGGTCTCTGCAAGTATGGGACCCTGCTAGGCAGGGAGATAATTATACTGATAGACATTGCTCATGTCTACACCTGGGGTAACTGGGGGATGCCCTCCCTGGGACCTGGATGTAAAATGACATAGAGGGGAGCTGGACCCCTGCTCAGTGTAGACACAGCAGGCAGTCCAGTGTGGCCAGGTCTCATATCAGTGCCATCTCGGCCTGACCCCAACACCCTCTGTGTTGTCATCTTCTGTCCTTTTTGGTGTTTTGGAGGGCAGTGAAGCATAGGGGTTAATTGTGCAGTCTCTGGAGCCAGACTTCCTGGGTTCACACCCCTGTTGTTCCACTTACTTGCTGTGTGACTTTGAGTAAGTTGCATACCTCTTGGTATCTCAGTTTCTGTCTTAAAAAGATGATAATATCACCTACATCATGAAGCATACAAGATCTGTGCTTGCTGAGTGTTAACTACTATTATTATGTGTATTTTGTCCACTCCATCAGATAAGATGCTCCCTAAGGGAAGCCCATTAGATTAGGGGTTCACTGAGGGCAGAACACAGTTGGGCTCTTTTTCTTCCTATGTATTCTCTCTCTCTCTCTCTCTTTTAAAGAGAGAAGGACAGTGAGAGAGAGGGAGAGACAGAATCAATTTTCACTGAGTTTTCTCACATGGCTTTTGCTGCTCTGACACTTAGTTGTGTACATGGGTTGCTGGGGTTTGAACCTGTGTACTTGCGCATGCTGGGCAAGCGCCGTAACCGAGCCACCACTCCAGCCCCTATGTATTCTCTAAGAAGCCTAACCTAAGCTCCTCAAAGGTTGTTTAAAGTTGTTCCACCAAGGATTCTGAGCCACTAGCCAATGAGGGTATGAGCTGGAAGAGGCTGGGAGTGGGTAGGGGTTTTCTTCATCTGTGAATCGGAAGTAGCTGGCATCTTTCCAGCCCTCAGGAGGCAGGGAAAGGCAAGGGGGCTGGTGTGTGTGTCTGTGTGTTGGGGGGTGGGGCAGGCTTAATTTTCTGTATTAGCCCTGTATTGGGAAAGATGGCAGGGAGGGAGGGCTGGATTTTGCCTTTTGGAGGCTTCTAGTCAGAGCTCCCAGTCCAAAAGGAGGCGGCAGATGGGTAGAGGAAACCAATAACCAGCAGCTGTGCATGCACCCAACTCCTTGGGTTCCAGAACACTTTCTCATCCATTGCCTCATTTTCTTTCACAGCCATTCTATAAGAGTAAGCCCAATTATTTTATTTTTTCATATGCTACTGGGGATCACACCCAAGGCCTGGCACATGCTCAGCCAGCTCTCTATCAATAAACTACACCCCTAGCCCCAGGCCTTTAAAAAAAAATTGAGACAGTTTCTCACTAAGTTGTCCAGGATGCCCTCAAATCTGTGATCCTCAGCCTCAGCCTCCCAAGTAGCTGGAATTACAGGCATGCCTCTGTGTACTGCCCGCCTGTCTATCTGTCTATCTATCTATCATTATCTATCTATTGCTGGGGATCAAACCCAGAGATTCTCACGTGCTGGACAAGTGCTGTACCACTGAGTGAAACCTCAGCCCTCTTTTTTCTTTTAACGAAGGATAAAAGTGACCATTTAGGTGGCTCACACCTATAATCCCAGCGAAAGGCTGAGGCAGGAGGTTTGCAATTTCAAGGCCGGCCTGGTAATGTGGAAAGACCCTATCACAAAATAAAATGAAAAGGGCTGGGAATTTAGCTCAGTGGTAGAGCATTTGCCTAGCATTCATGAGGCTCTGGGTTTGATCCCCAGTACTGGGAAAAGAGAAAAGGACTCCTGAAGATGTTAAGTGGTAGGTCTAATGTCACATCTACATTAAATCCAGAGACTAGTTCTGATGAAATGCCACAACTAGAACTCTAAAGTGGCTATGTTGCAACTGAAACCAAGTTCCCTGATGCCAAGTCCCTTTATATACTGCCTTTCCCAGATAGTATAGCCTGAGGTGGGGACACTAAACCAGGTCTTCTGAGAGCCTTGTTTGTTGACAATGGGAAGACACAAGTTCTACCAACAGGAATCTCCAGCCTGGTGGAGAAGTTAGTTTCCAACAGGACTGGGACAAAGGGAGAAAACACTAGGGATCTACTATGTGTTGGATACTTTGCACAGTTCTCTTTATCTTGCTGCAAAGTCCCATTTTCCAGACAAGGCCTGAAGTTCAAGAGCTTAAGTAACTCTCTAGTGTAGCCCTTATGACAAAGCTGGGATTAGAATACAGTCCAGTCTGTCCATGCTGACACCTGTGCTTTTTCCTTTAGCATGAAAGATGCGGCCCCAGGGTCACCTCCTCCTGTAAAACTGACCACTTGTGCCTCTGGGTGCCCACAATGCCCCACAGTGTCCTCTTAGACTTATTTTGTCTACATACCTATCTTCTGTCACTGGGCAGTGAGCTCCTTTAGGCACAGAGTACTCTTAGCCATTTCTGTGCCAAGACAGAGCACAAAGTCATGCATAAAGGTGTTCAGTAAATGTGGTTTGTATAAATGGTGGCGAGTGCTTGGAAGGCCTCCTCCTGTTCATTTTCCTGCCTCTTTGGAATGATTCCAGACAGTGATGGGGGTGGGGGTGAGGAAGACACTGGAGGGTGGACTCGGGACTGGGGAGGTCCTGGATCTGAGGTGTGAGCATCTGTCTTATCCTTGCCAGCATTCGTGCTCTGGCTCTGTCCAGCCTTTCTTCCTTCTGACTTTGGGTCCCAGCACCTTTACCCTTCCTGGGTTCCTCTCATGAACAAGTCTGGCATTGGGATCAGAACCATTTTCTTCTTGGTCCATTTTATTCTTACAATAGTTTTAAGGGTGAGATGGAAGGAGATGATCTATCTCCATTTTATAGTTAGAGACAGTCAAACTCCAAGTTCATCCAGGGAGTTGTGCCAGAACTGGGTCCAGTGGTAATGCAGGATGGTGCAAAGGGCAAATTTCTGAATCAGGCATAGGCTGGGCTTTCCTCAGGAACCTGAGGAAACTGGCTTTCCTTGCCCTTCTCCAATGCAGACAAGGTAGAAGGGGACCCTGCTTTCTCTGAGACCAGATGGAGAGAAGCCTAGAATCTTGTCCCTGGCCATAACTCCCCAGCCCTCTGCAGTCTCGCTGGTTGCCAGTAGGTGCCGTCAGTTTGCAACTTTTTGATTTGTCCTACAGGTCCACTCCCAGGCCCCTCTCTTCCTCCAATACCCCAGCAGTCTGCACTTGCAGAAAGTGGGAGGTGGCCCAAACCCAGGGAGGCTGAAAGACTCCTGCACTAGGAGAAGCACGAAGGGGGTCCATGTCTGCCCCGAAGGTGTCTAGGCCAGGCCAAAATGAATTCACAGCGGGACATTGATGATACCTGGACAAGCACCCCTGAAGCCAGCTCCAGGCTAGCAGAAGCCTTTGTGGGGGAGAATGGGGAGTTTTAGGGGGACATGGGAAGGAATCTAGGAGACAGGTGGATCTCTGGTCCAAATGCTACTCTAGGTCTCCTCTCAATCCCAGTGGTACTGGGGCAAGGGTGAGAGATATAAGCACCAACAAGATCTCACCAAGGGGTAAGCCAGCCTGGACACTAGCCTAAAGAGTGGCACTCAGTGAATTAGAAAAGGGCACCCTTCTTCAAAACCTTGACTGCCATCTGCTGGGAAACTGTCACAACTGCTCTACCAATATACAGTGACCAAAAGAAATGGTGCCCCCTGGAGTTGTTCAAGGCACAACTTGCATATGCAAATGGTAATGTCCCAGGCTCTCTCCAGGAGCCCATGTGCACAGTAGAGGTAAACATCCAGGAAGGAGGAAGAGCCTAGGAACCTCTCCATGAGTTGGGTAGATTCCAACCTGAGGAGGCAGGGTGGACCAGGGCCCAAATGAGCCCTGGGGAGGCTGAAGGGGGAAGGCTCCCAGGAGCAAGTGGGAAAAGAGCCTATGAGCGTCTTAGGGTCACCAGGCCTTTCTGTGACCCTCGTTGGGTGTCTGTACACCTTGAGCCTTGCTCCACCTTTCCCAGCGTGGTGTCTAATGGTTGGGATTGTTAAGTATGGAGGAGGGGGGTGGAAAGGACTCTGGTCAGGGACTCTGAATCCGCGCACCGGGAGCGGGCTAGAGGGTCAGGCTCTCAGTGGGAGACCAAGGGCCGCCTTAGTGGGGCTGGGGAGGAATCCTCCGAGGTCGGAGAGAGGGCTAAATCGCAATCCCTTCGTTTCCCCTCTTCTTGCGTCCCCTCCTGGGCTCAGAGGCGCTGCCGCCGCTTCCAAACTGCGCCGCTTCCTTCTTCGGAGTAAAGGACTTTCAGATGTTGCAGCGGCGGCGGCCACTCAGGACAGCGCCCCCTCCCCCTGACGGCCGCCTCTCTCTCTCTCTCTCCCCCTCGCCCGCCCGGGCTCCCCCACCTCAGGGAAGGCGCTGGGGGTGTGGCCAGGGGCCGGTATAAAGTCCGGGGAGCCGGTCCCGGGCAGCAGCTCAGCCCCCTGCCCCCAGCCGCCCGCCGCCTGCCTGGGCCAGGCCGAGGATGCGGCGCAGCGCCTCGGTGGCCAGGCTCGCTCCGCTCCGGCGCGCTTGCTAACTTCCCCGGCTCTGTTCCTGCCCGCCAGCCGGACCGCCCCGTCTCCCCGCGCCCTCTAGGTCGGGTCTTCCAGGCGCTCCGGGAGCTGCTGCCGGGTGCCCCTGCTTCCCACCCGCGTGCCCGCGCTCCCCGCCTGCCCCCGCTCCCGGTCCTCGCGCGGTCATGCTGCCCCTCTGCCTCGTGGCCGCCCTGCTGCTGGCCGCAGGGCCGCGGCCGAGTCTGAGCGACGAAGCCATCCACTGCCCGCCCTGCTCCGAGGAGAAGCTGGCGCGCTGCCGCCCCCCCGTGGGCTGCGAGGAGCTGGTGCGGGAGCCCGGCTGCGGCTGTTGCGCCACTTGCGCCCTGGGCTTGGGGATGCCCTGCGGGGTGTACACCCCCCGCTGCGGTTCTGGCCTGCGTTGCTACCCGCCCCGTGGCGTAGAGAAGCCCCTGCACACGCTGATGCACGGGCAAGGCGTGTGCATGGAGCTGGCGGAGATCGAGGCCATCCAGGAAAGCCTGCAGCCCTCTGGTAAGGTACCCCTACCCATCCACCCCTCCCCAGCGCTCTCTTTCCCAGCAACTTCTTCCCAGTTAATGGCTGGCCTGCAAAGCCCTTGAAAATCCCCTATGAATTGAGGAGCGGGCAGGTACGTGGCCCTACTGACACGGGACAGACTCAGCCAAGGAAATTGCTCCCGAATCCCTAGTTGCTAGTTGCCACCATCAAGGGGAACTTTATCCCATTTTTCCATCTCAAATCTCCTAGGGGTGCTTATTTTTTCCCTTTTATTTCTTTTCATTTCATTTATTTATTTTTGTGATGGTGCTAGGGATTGAGCTCCAGACTTTGCACATGCATTCCACAGGGTATGCCAGTTTGTGAAGAGGGGTCTCAATGGTAGGCCTGGCTGCTGATGCAAGAGTGGAAAATGAAGCGACCTGATTTCAATCAAGTCAACAGCCATCTAGGTCTAGAAAACTTGGGGATGGAATGGGGTGTGTGTGTGGAGGGGTGGGTGCAGCTTTCTCTTCCTGATCCAGGGTCCGCCCCTCACTCTGGCCACAGGTAAACTCCCAGAGGTCTGAGGAACCCAGATCTGGACTTTTCACATCATTCTGTGGTGGAGTGAGTCATACAAATCATAGGGACTTTGATGGTGACGGGCCTCAGAGTTGCCCTTTCCCAAAGCTTTGAGCCCTCCCCTCTTGCTGTTTGAGAGGCAGTGGAAAGACAGGGGTCTTTCTTCCAGACCCTGGCACCTCTGCCTGCCCTGATATGCAAGATCACTATTCTTTTCTTCTGGCAGGTGCCATATGAGGTGGCAGAAGGGAAGTTTTGGCTCCCAGCCCAGAGTTGCAGAAACCTTTGGGGCATGGGATAGGGAATAGAGTAGAGGGGGAAGTGAGAGAGAAAAGAAACAGACTCTCAGAAAGCTCACTGCTGGCACCTCATTCCTGCACTTTCTCTTTGTCCTTTTCTCAGTTTCTTTTTAGATTCTTTCAGTCTTTTTCCTTCCCTGTTCTTTTGTTGTTTCCTGCTGTGCTTCTCAACTTCCAGATTTACTGTAACATTCTTTTTTTTCTTTCTTTCCATGTTTTTTATGGGTATGCTATAGTTGTACATAATGATGGGATTTGTTGTTACATATTCCTACATGCACACAATATAACAATACAATTTAGCCAATATCCCTCTCCAGGCACTCCCCACCCCTGCCTCCCACCCCTCACTGTAACATTCTTGAGTTCTTTTTTCTTTGTGTCTTCTTTGCATTATCAGATTTCTTTGTCTTTCTCCACATGGTTCGGTTTTTCTGCTTCTCTGACTTTCATCTCAGTTTCTTGCTCTTTTTCTCTATGTCTTGCATCTGTCTTTCTGGTCTCTGTTTTTCATCATCTCTGCCCTTGGTTCTCCTTCCCTCTTTGATTGTGCCTTTCTGTGCCTTTCTGTGTCTATCCCTTTTCCTGGTGCTTGAGGCTTCCATTGTTGCAGTCCGGATGCTGAAACTCTGGCCCCAAGCTTCCTGCCCTGGGTCCTAGACCACTTAACTTCCTCAATCCTCTGTAGCTTGTTAGCTGGAGGAGAGCAGGATGCAGGGAAAACAGGAAGGAGGTGGACCCCAGGGGTCTGGGCTGCTGCCCTTTCTGCCCTTCCTGCCCCTGGGCAGGGAGAGATGGGTCAGCAGAAAACATTCTAGGGAAAAATGCCAGCCTGGCACCAGGCACTCTTGGGGAGGGGAGCCCTGGGAGAGTAAGTCACTGATCTGGGGACAGAGATGCCAGACTGGAAGTGAGGGCTGAGCCACTGGGCTCCCTGGGTACAACAGGGCCACTTCCTTTTGAATCTCCCCTTCCACCAATCAGCCCGTATTTGGCAGCAGGTAAGGATGGCTGGTGGCTCCTTTTCTCTCATCAGTTTGAACACAAGGCAGAAGAGCCCTCTGAGGGTCTTCTCTGACTGAGTGGACACATCCTAGTGGAAGAAAATCTGTTTCTTTAGGGGATCGGGGATGGCATGACATGAACAGTTTGTTTGACCTGAGGACATAATGCAAACTAGCCTCAAGAAGTGTCTAGGAATGCCGTGGGTTTAGGTCCCTTTGGATTACAGAGCCCAGGTCTCTAATGCATCTCCCCTTTAGTTCCTGGCCTTGTCGTCTGCCTGTGTTATGCATGTAGATACTCGGAGAGGGAAAAGGGGAGTCAGAAGGACCCTGGGAAACCTAGTGTGTGCGCAACAAGCTATGCCTGTGTCTTCTCACCCCCTGGTCACGGAAGTTCTCCTGTGCCTTGGCTTTGGCCACATTGCACAATGGGAAGAGCACCCCCTAGAGTTGTGTATTATCCCTGCAGGTGTTCTGGTGAGACAGGATGAGTAAGGCTCAGATCCTAAATCCAGGAGCCTCTTTAGCTTCACACTGTCAACAAGCCACTGGCCCCCCAGGCCCCAAGACTTGGGCCCTCTGGACTGGAATAGCTTGGTAGAGATGTCAGGCTATTTCTGTGCTTTCCTCTTGGGACTGAGCTTCAGTCGGTGGCTTGGAGGATGGTCAGTTGGCATGTTCCTGTCCTTGGTGCCTTCTGTTTGCCCTCAGGGGCAGGCCTTCCCCTTGCATCTCCAGCCAGCCCTACTCTCCTTTCTCAGACAGCCAGGTTGAGAATTAACACCGCTGAGGCCCCCAGAGGTGCATCAAAACCCCACAATTCATCCTGGCTCTGACCCCTCGACTCAGAAGCTGGGGGAGTGTTCAGTGGGGAGATCAGGCCTGGGACGAGGACTTCCTAAACTGGACTCTGGGTCCCTCTGGGACAGGGTTAGAGAACAGGCAAGCTGGGTTAAATTTTAGTCAATGCAGCAAATATTGCCCTCCCTACTTCAGTACTGGGAATCCAGTCATGTCATGGAAACAGGGCCTTCCCAGAAATTCTGTGCCTTGGGGGAGGGGGGAGGAGGAGCATGGCTGCTTAGCATTTTTTCTTTAGTATTGGCAAAGCCCAAATTATTGGTGCCTTGCCTGTCAAAAGTCTTTCCATTTAAAGACATAGGGACAGCAGAGACAAGCCTTGCTTTCTTTCCACCCAGGGAACTTCAGTGTCCCCATCTATAAAATGGGAATGGTAGTAATTAATAGCGTTGGGGTGTCAATAAATTAGTGATGATGAGGATGGTGATGAAGAAGCAGCAGGTGCTGGGACTTTGGGGGCCGTGAGGGCAGAGGAACCATGGTGGGGAAACATTCAGAGGAGCTGAGAGGGGTTATTGGCTTTGGGGCCTTTTGCTGCTGTACCTGTGGGATGGACAGAGCAACTTGCCTTGAGGTTGATGGCATGATACAACAGTAAGGGGATACTTCTAAGCCAGACTTTAAAGAAAAGGCCTGGCATCTCACAAAGGTGGTCTTGCCTTCTCCAGCCAGAGTCCAGGGGAAGAAGGAAAAGAAAGACCTTTCTGGGGGGGTGGGGCCCACCCATCTCACAGTCTGAGTGTCTCTTTGGGGAGAGGCTGGCGTTGGTGAGAAATCATGGGGGTGAATTCAGGCAGCAGGAACTTTGCAGCTGCTGGTGCCAAAGCTGTGTGGCCTCTTTTGCCTGTGGGCTCTTTGCCGTCCTCTGCTGTGGAGCGCAGAGCAAGGCTGTCCAGCAAGACAATTGTCTCAGCTCTAAGCAGGGGACTGGAGAAGAAGACCTAACTGACCTTGGAAGTTTCACCTCCCAAACAAGCTTTACAGCGGTCAAACCTTTGGAGGAGGGGTCTGACTCCATCTCCTGCTCAGAGGAGAACCTGGGGGCCTTGGGACTTTTGCAGAGGACACCATCAGGGTGAACACTGAAACGTTAATGTTTTCAAAGATCCAGTGCTGTAATCCTTATCCCCCAAGCCAGTGCCTAGGGGTGGTTCCTCAGTGTGCTAGTTAAGCAAGGCTGGGTAAGGAAAGGTTACAGATTAAGTGGAAAGTCAACAAATTAAGATATAAAGAGCCTAGGAAGTCACCATGCCCTGCCTTGGGTCTCTGTCTCTGACCAGGGCAGGGTCAGAGTACCTGAGTGCGTGTGGGTGTGCATGAGTGGATGTGTGTCTAGTCATGTGACTGTTTGTATATGTTTGTGATTCTTGAGTTCCAGCCTGTCTGAGTGTGGGTTTAGATATGGATTTACTTTGTGGACCTATGTCCCCAGATGAGTTAGTAAAGACCTACTTTCCCAGTCTAGGGGGTTCTACTCTAAACTTAGATATGATCTAGGGGTCAGTGGTTGGGCCATGGGAAGGCCAACATTAGGGAGGCCAGGCAGCTTTGCCCAGATAGCCCCTTCTGTGTGACATGGGGTCATTCCAACACAAGAGCATAAGCTATGCTTCTGGGCTCAACTGCCCCATGCACCCTCAGGTTTGAGAGAGCTACCCAATTGCTCTCGTTAATGGTGAATAGGCCAAGGCTGGGCACCTCCAGGGTGAGGAGCTTTCTACCTCCTGAGACAGCCTCTTTCTTTAGAAAACTCTTCCTTACTCCTCTGTGTGTGTGGCGGGGGAGACGGGGGTGGCTAGAAGAGAGAATCAAATTTATTTAGTTTTTCATCTGGCCTTTGTTGCTCTGACACTTGGTTGTGTACATGGTGCCAGGGTTCGAACCTGCATCCTTGATCATGCCAGGCAAGTGCTATAACCGCTGAGCCACCACTCCAGCCCCCCTGCAAGGGTTCTTGCAGAGTGGGGACAGGGAGAGAGGGGTCACTGGCTGTAGTGTCTCCTCTTTGGCTGACTCTCAGGAGCTTGACGTGGAACCGGAGCCCTCTCTGGGATGTTACCTGTGCAGAAAGGTGAACTGTATCTATCTGGTCCATTCCTTCCTTCCCTTCGATTTCTCTTTCTAAGCCAGCTCTCCAATTGTGATACAATCTTCCATTCTTGGTGACTCAATTTTTGATAACCTTCAGTGTGGACTCTTGACAAAGACTTTCTGTTGGTCTAGATTCTTCCTCATCAGCTTTCCTTTTATCTATATGCTTCCCTCCTCATCCCCTGAATGAGATGTCCAAACGAGAAGAAAACGAGAAGCAACCCCCCGGTGTTGGCTAGGCAGAAAAATACCATTGACCCTGAAGCAGCTCTGGGACGGCTGCCACGCATGGAGGAACCTGCTAACTCCTCAGGAAAAAAATCCTGACGCAAACCAGATGTAACCTCCTGTCTGGCTGCCAACATCTGGAATGCTGGTGGGGCTCTGCACTCAGGCCTTCAGCGAGCTGCCAAGCCTGAGCATTTCAGAGGTGGTCCTGATGTGCCGAAAGGTCTTCCAACCCCTCCTCCTCCTCCAGCTCTGCCCTGCATTCCAGCTTTGGCTGGCTGGAAGGAGGAGCACGTTACCATGTGGGGACTCCTGGATGGGTTTCTCTGGAGCCCAGATGGAGCCTTCAGGAGATCCCATGGTGGGAGCGAGGGTCCAGCCCCACCACTCCATCTCCAGATGTACACTGCTTTGGCTCTTAGTGACAGATGTGGACTTTGGATGATGCCTAAGGTCTAGGGATGGGGCAGTCAGAGATAGAGCTAGGCACCTTGGAGGAACGTGTACAGCTGTTCTCTTGGTCCTGGGGCCACACAGGGTGTCACACACACACACACACACACATGCTTTCATGTGCAGGCATACACACTAACTCCCACCCAGGCAGTGGGGAGAGCCTTTGGGGCCAGATTTCTTCTCACTCATGGAAAGTCTGATTCTGGCCCTGGGGATCCGTGGCAGGCTCTGCCAGACTCTGGAAAGTGCAGGAAAGGAGTGAGCTGACTGAGAGGGATGGCTGGAGTAGTTGAATTAGAGAGACAAGATCCAGTAGGGGGCCCCCTGCTTACCTCAGACCTCCCTGCAGGGCCCAGGGGACACTCCTGCCATCTGGACAGCTAAGCTGGTGATTCATCTGTGGAATGGACTGGGTGGGGAGAGAGAAGTGAAGGACTTCAAGAGAAATATTCTCCTGAGGAGATCCAGGGGGCTGGGGTGGGGATGGGGGGCTGCTTTCATTTATTTCTTCCTGTCTCCCAGCTCCCTGCTTTTCTCTAGCACCAGGCTGGAGAAGCCGGGCGACGGAGAAAGCAGGTAGGACGCAGGGCTGGTGGGAAGCTCTGTTCTTTTCTAGTGCTGATTTCTGCTCTTCTTGGCCTGATTGCAGACAAGGACGAGGGTGACCACCCCAACAACAGCTTCAGCCCTTGCAGCGCTCATGACCGCAGGTGCCTGCAGAAGCACTTCGCCAAAATGCGGGACCGGACCACCAGTGGAGGCAAGATGAAGGTCATCGGGGCACCTCGGGAGGAGGCCCGGCCTGTGGTGAGGACCTCTGACCCACAAATATGCATGTGCAAAGACACACTCACACCACTACTCCCAGATCTGGACTGTGTTCATCCAGCAATCATTCTTTGATGCCTACTGTGTGCAAGATACACCTCGTAGGTGCACCAGGACCTAGAGAGAATCCTTAATCCTTTCATTGCAATTCCTCTCCTGCTTATCGGTTATATGCATTGGTATAGCTGAAGTGATTGGTAAATACTGACATACTTATTTATACTGATAGATAAGAAGCAGGGTCCCTGGTGTTTCTTGGCCCTTCTTTTGGATTCCCCACCCCAGACCTCTGTAACTAAAAGGTGAATGCTGGCCACAGCAGGGGGCCTTGGGACCTTGCTCCAGGGTCTGGCTAATGTCCTATTTGGTGCATGGTGCTGATGGACCTGTGCCGGGGTCTTACAGGTTTTTAATTGATTTTTGTCTACCCCTCCTGCTTAGAAATCCCCCTGCTCTTCTGTCCTCACTAATGGCCACTGTTCCTGAGCCCTTCACCTCTTCAGGTCCCGCCAAGCCTCTAGGCATTCAAGGCTCCACCCCTGATTAGCTCTGGGTCCCAGCACAGGCCCTCTCATTTCTCTCTTTTCTGCTGAGCAATTTTGTTCTCTCCTCCCCAGCCCCAGGGTTCCTGCCAGAGCGAGCTGCACCGTGCGCTGGAGCGACTGGCTGCCTCACAGAGCCGCACCCACGAGGACCTGTTCATCATCCCCATCCCCAACTGTGACCGCAATGGCAACTTCCACCCCAAACAGGTGAGTGTCAGGCTCCTGCTGGCTCAGCCCTGCCTGGGCTCCAGGGGCATCCTTGGTCCCTCAGTAGGGTAGTCCTGGATGGAAATCTTAGAAAGGGGAATACTTCCCAACCCAAACCCCTTGGGCCTCCTGAAGCCCTGGAGCCTCAGTTCTCTTTGCCCAACACATTCCCTTAGGTGTAGAAGGACTCTGGCTGTCCCAAAGTTCACAGCAGCAACTCTTCTCTCCAGCTGAGCAGCAGAACCACCCAAGTGCAGCTAGGATGGAGGTGAAGGCAGGTTGGCAACATGAGATAGGGTGTGGAGGAGGAGTGGGCAGTAGAGCAGCAGCCTAGGTTTTCCCTCATGTCTTTTCAGGGTAGGGTCACTGACAAGCTCCAGGGAGGCTGGGATGTCTCTCAGGGGTGCCCTTCTCCAATCCATCTCTGGCCCTTCAGCAGAGCGGCACATCTGGATAGAGCGCTGGGGTACCTTGTGCTGGGTGTGAACAGGGTGTGGCCTGGGTCTCCTCCAGCTTTTGTGGACATAGACATACCTACCCTCCCACTCCATGTGCTGTGGACACATCTACAACCTGAGCTAGCAGAGGCCTTGCTAGGAGGGCAAAGGCCTGGGTTTGTAAATCCCAGCATGGCACTAAGAGGGCATTAAGTGGTGAGCAATGAGTGGAGGATTGGAGAGGGTTCCTCAAAACCAATGCCTGGCCTATCTTCAGCCTTTACCCCAACACAAATTGCATCCTTGTCCCTATTCTTTAAGTTCCTCCCCTAATTAAAAAAAATCTAATAAGACTATATATGGGGGTTGGGGATTTAGCTCTGTGGCAGAGCACTTGCTTAGGCTTGCCTAGAACACTGCCTAGAACATGCAAGGCCCCGAGTTCGGTCCTCAGCCCTGAAAAAAAAAAAAAGACTATATATGCTTATATGTGTACACATATATATATATATATATGTGTATATATATAATATACATATATATTTTTGGGGGGGTACTGGGGATTGAACCCAGGGGTACTTTACCACTGAGTCACATCCCAGCCCTTTCTGTTTTTTATTTTGAGACAGGGTCTTGCTAAGTTACATAGGACCTTGCTAAGTTACTGAGTCTGGCCTCAAAGTTGAATCTTCCTGCCTCCAGCTCCCAAGGCTGGGATTATAAAAATGCACTAGGGGCTGGAACCACCAGTTGGTTGGCGCACTTGCCTGGCATGAGCAAGGATCTGTTTTCAAACCCCAGTACCACATATGAACTAAGTGTCAGAAAAACAAAAACCTGATGAATAAATAAAATTTATTCTTTCTCTCTCTCTCACTCTCTCCTTCTTTCTCTCTCTTAAAAAAAAAAAAAGGAGTCTGGAGTGTTTACTGCACTTGCTTTGCATGTGCAAGGATGTAGGTTTGTACCTCAGCACCACATACACAATGAAGTATCCAAGCAATGAAAACCTAGATAAAATTGATTCTCTCTCTTTGTCTCACTGTCCCTCTCTTTCTTTTCTTTCCTTTTTTCTTTCTATTTTTTTTTAAAGAAAGAGGGACAGTGAGAGAGAGAGAGAAAGAGAGAATCAATTTTATTTAGTATTTCATGTAGCTTTCCTTGCTCTGACACTTTGTTGTGTATGTGGTGCTGGGGTTCAAATCAGCATCCTTGCGCATACCAGGCAAGCACCATAACCACTGAGCCACCACTTCAGCTCCATGTCCCTCTCTCTCTCTCTCTTTTTTTTTTTTTTTTGGTGGAGCTGCAGACTGGTACAGCCCTATGGAAAGCAGTGTGGAGAATCCTCAAAAAACTAGGGATGAGTCCACCATACGACCCTGCTATTATTCCACTCCTGGGTATCTTTCCAGGGGATTTAGAATCAGCACATTACAGGGACACAGCAATAGCTATGTTCATAGCAGCTCAATTTATAATAGCTAAATTATGGAAACAACCCAGATGCCCCTCGCTGGATGAATGGATCCAAAAACTGTGGTACATAAATACCATGGAATTTTACACAGCAATTAGAAATAATGACATTGCAGTCTTTGAAGGTAAATGGATGGCTATGGAAGAAATTATGCTGAGTGAAATCAGCATAACCCAGAGAACCAAGTGTCGAATACCTTCACTTATCTGTGGAGGCTGGAACTAGACCCTGGCCATTGAGAAAGGAGGTCTGTTATCATGTGTTAAATCTGGATAAGGTGAAATATTATACAACCTAATACATTTTTAGAGATGTTTTGGGGAGGGGAGGGGGGAGGGATAAGGGTGGGTAACTGGGGGGCACTTTTGGGAGTAAATCTAATCTTCAGAATCTATATACATATTATATTATTTCGTTAAAAGATTGTGTGATTGTTCAACGAATAAATTTCTCAAAAAAAACAGAAAAAAAAGGAAAGAGGGACAGTGAGAGAGAGAGAGAAAGACAGAAACAAGTTTTATTTTTTTCACGTGATCTTTGTTGTGTACACGGTGCTGGGGTTCAAACCTGCATACTCGCGCATGCTGGGCAACCTCCATAACTGCTGAGCCACCACTCCAGCCCCTCCCTCTCTTAAAAAAAAAAAAAGGCATGCACCACCATGCTTTTATTTTTTTTTTTAAGCAGTTTTAGATTTTCAAAAAATTGAGTTACAAAGTCTGTTCCCATATCTTGCCTGCTCACCCCAGAGGCCCCTATTATTAACATCTTACATTAGTGTGGTACACTTGATGCAGTTAGTGAACCAATATTGATGTAATGTTATTAACTGAAGTTCAGAGTGTACATTGGCCTTCATTTTGTTTTGTATAATTTTATGTGTATTTCCTTCCCCCAATTTTTATTGCAATGAAAGTTGTGACTCCTGACCCTTTGATCACAGACCAAAACTGACTCCACCTTCATTTGAACTCTAATTCTGATTCTGGGCTACACTTTTGCATCCTCCCAACTGTCTATTTCATTCCTTTTTTTAAAGAGAGGGACAGAGAGAGAGAGAATCATTTTTATTTAGTTTTTTGTGTGGCTTTCATTGTTTTGACACTTAGTTGTGTATGTGATGCTGGAGTTTGAACCTGGGTCCTCACACATGCCAGGCAAGCACTCCAACTGCTGAGCTATTGCTCCAACCCTCCACACCCCCCATGACTGTCTGATTCAAATTTTAGCCCAACTTTATTTGTACTGACCTTAACCTCTGTCTTTGTCCCGATTCTGTTTCTGTCCTGGACTCTAAGCCCCAACCTATTCAAGACATAATTCCTAACTCAGCTGCAGCTCTTATCCTTGACCCCAAATTGGATCCTAATCTTATCTATAATACCATTCTGTTTTCTTTTTAATGGTACTGACGGTTGAACCCAGGACCTCACGCATGTTTGGCAAGTGCTCTACCACTGAGCTATATCCCCAGTCTTCCTTAAATTCTGACTTTTGAGACAGGATCTCACTAAGTTGCTAAGGCTGTACTTGAACTTGTGATCCTTCTCCCTCAGCCTCCCAAGTAGCTGGGATTATAGGGCTCCACCACGCCTAGCTATGATCACATTCTTAAAATTCTAGACCAATCAGAACATGTAAACACATACCTGAAACATCTCCAGCATGAACTCAGCCTTTCAAATCCAGCTTTGCCTTTAATTCCCAGGGCCTTCACAGGGCCTTGCCTCCTGACACTCTCTGGACCTGACCCATTTTTGTTTTTTATTTTGAGACAGAGTCTCACTAAGTTGCTTAGGGCTTAGCTAAGTTGCTGAGGCTTGCTTTGAACTTGCAATCTTCCTGTCTCAGCCTCCTGACAGGGATTACAGATGTGTGCCACTGTGCCTGACTCGACCCTTCTGTTTTGTTTTGTTGTACCAGGGATTTAACTCAGGGCTGCTTAATCATTGAGTGTCATCTCCGGCCCTTTTTATTTTGTTTTGAGACAGGGTTTTGCTAAGTTGCTTAGGGCCTTGCTAAGTTGCTGAGGCTGGCTTTGAACTTGTGATCCTCCTGCCTCAACCTCTCAACTTGCTGCAATTACAAGCATGCATCACTATACCCAGCTGGAACCTTCTTTGACTAAGTTCTCCCTACTCTAGTGAGCTCAAAGGACCTGAACTTTAAAAGAGACTTCACCCTCAGATCCCATCTTGGAGTAGCAACTACTTGACTTGAGGGCTAGGCTAGGATTGGGGCAGATTACCCGGGATCTCTCTTTTCCTACCTGGAATCTGACCCCTCCTGCCCTTCTCTTGACAGTGCCACCCAGCCCTGGATGGGCAGCGCGGCAAGTGCTGGTGTGTGGACCGGAAGACAGGAGTGAAGCTCCCAGGGGGCCTGGAGCCCAAGGGGGAGCTGGACTGCCACCAGCTGGCTGACAGCTTCAGAGAGTGAGACCTGCCAGCAGGCAGGGGGCTCGGTGCCCCCTACTACCCCCACACTTTGGGGGCTGCAGAGTTGACCTGGAGTGAAGTCTGGGTCTGGGTCCAGGCTCTGCATTTGACCCAGAAGTGTCCCTTGGGGTGTGTGTGTGTGCGCGCGTGCGTGTGTATGTTTATGGGCCTGAATGTGCCCTTAGGGTAAGCCAGAGCTGAGAGTGTCCTCTTTGGGCTTAAATAGCCCAAGAGGTCTGAGAGTGGCAATGGGGAGCCCTATTGTGCTTTCAGATCAGTCCTGGATTCATTCATGCATTCAGTCATCTAAAAACATTTATTGACCACATGCTATGTGCAAGCTCTAGTCTTCAGCCCTGGGTGCCCTCATTCTGATTTCCTCTGATTGTGGCACAGGAGCCATTCCTGTAAAGTGAGCGCAAGCCTGTGGGAGAAGAGAAACCTCTTTAGATTCAGAGAGGAAGAGGGACATGAACGTTGATCATTGCCTGTCCCCTTAGCTAGTTGCAGGCTGGGAGCTGTGATGAAGGTGTGGGAGTAGCAGATGGCTCAAGGGCCATGAGACCCAGACCCACTCCCAAGGCTTAGACTTGCCAGGCTCCCCTGCTCTTCCCCAGGTCCCCTCCTGACCTAGGAGACAAACCCACCTTTGGGTCCTGTTGTTGGGCCATCTGCTTGGTTGCCTGGCAGCTGAGACATTGTTTTTGGAAAGGGACAGGGGACAGAGGGAGACCTGCAAGACAGAAGGCTCGGAGGTCGGGCCATGTCTTTGAGCAGTCAGGTGGGAAGAAAGAACGTGAGATTGGGTTGAGAGTGCCTGATGGATAAGAGGACCCACATGCTGGGGGATGAGGGGCTTGCCTGGGGTCCTGTTCCCTACCCTGTTTGTGGTCATGGCCATGAAGTCACCAGGATGACCCTATCTCTCTAGTGACTCACTGCCTGTGGCTCTGTCTCCCTCTCAATATCTCCCTCCCCTTCACCTCCCACCCCACAAGTCCCTGTTCCTCTGGGCATTTTTTAGCTTGGTTGGTGACTTAGGGACCTGCTGGTTGGCCGTGATGTCTTCTTTCTTTCTTTCTCTCCCCACCCCCACTTTTTTTTTTTTTAACAAAACAGAACAAAACCAAAAAATGTCCAGATAATTGTGTTTGGTTGATTTATTTACTGCTAGAGACAGGGATGGACCAGGGGTGGAGAGAGGTGGACTCTGTGTGGTCCCCAGACCTACCTACATAGCAGAGGACTTGAAAGCACAGTCAGCACACCCTCCTCCCTGAAGAGGCCTGTGGGCAAGTGGCAGCTCTGGGCTGTCAGACTCTGAGTGGGCAGATTGGCTTCTGAAGGGAGGGTGTGGCCAAGGACAATCCTGTTGGGCCAGAGCTGCTGCTTCTGGATCAGCTGCTATGTGGAGTTGGGGCATTTCCTAGGGCATGGGGCAGATTGAGTTTGCATCTGGAGTTGATTTGTTAACTTAGTTGGGGGTGGGGGGCACTCCCTGCAGATGGGGAAAGGGGGCGGAACTCTGCAGCGCGTTGGGCAGCTCTGCTGCCCAGATTCCTTACTGAAGTTTGATACTGAGATGTGGGAATGGGGACACTCTTGACTTGGCTGTGGACTCTCAGCGCCAGCTCCTGCTTCAGCCATCTCGCCCCCACTTCTCTATGAGATGTGCTGAGCTGATCTCTCTTGGATGGGGACCCCTTCCTAGGAGGTCCCAGGCAGCCTGGAGACTGCCCTAGCCTGCTGCCTGCTGGGGGAAGGAGTATGTGTTCCATCCCTCTCCTCCCCCATTCCAGCGGTGCTCCCAGACTTCTGACTTCACTGGCCCCTGACTTCCTTAGACCTGTGCTGCCAGCCTCCTGAGCCCAGGGCTGCTCTCTCCAGCTCTCTAGAAAATCTCTAGTTCTGTCTGCCTCAGCGGCACAGCCTGCAGCCATCTGGTCTCCCTGAGGCACCAGGCTGCTGCCAGGAGCAGAAGATAAAGAACAAAGTGGTGTTATGAGTTGCTCCTGTGGCCCCTGGCAACTCCTCACAGAACCCCTCCTTCTGGGACTCAGGCCAAGGCATGTAGGGGTAGGAGGTGGTGCAGCCCCAAGATTAAATTTTAGGCCCCTAAACCAAGAGTATGGGAAGGATCTCTTTCCATGAAATGTGTCTTTCCATCCCCCTTCTCTTCAGCCCCCTTCTCAGTGATTTAGCCTTGAACCTTTGGCAGCAGATTGTGGAAGAGTTCTTTCTTGCACGGGTCTCCAAGAAAAGCAGGGTTTAGCATAGCATGCACTGGGCCCTGGTTTCAGTTCCCAGCAAAACATACATGTGCACACGCACGTGTGTACACACGCACACACGCAACTGGTTTTCAAGCAGTCTTGGAGGTGGCTGTGTGTATGGCCTGGAGTGTGCCTTTGTGATGGATACATGGTCATGGTATGTATTTGTGTGTGTGTGTGTGTGTGTGTGTGAGAGAGAGAGAGAGAGAGAGAGAGAGGGCAGCATGGTGAACCCGAGAGTAGGGACTTCTACCCAGGGTGTACATGTGCCTGTGAGATGGCTGTAGATGAGATGCACACTTGTGTGGTGTTTTTATGTGGGTAGTGTGAATTTGAGACCATGTCTGGGTGTGGGTGTGTGTGTGACCCGAGGAGAGAGAATGAGACATTCACAGACCTAACACTCCCCTCTTGGCTGCTAATGAGTGGACCGTCACTCATTAAATGTCCTCATTACAGAGCTTGAGGGAGCTGTCTTGCACCAGAGAGGAGAGGATGTGTACTTTTGTGGGGGTTTCCACATTTCACAGGAACACTGCTCCCCTTCTGAAAGTTCGTCCCTTAATCCCAGGGCCAGGTGCCAGAGGTCGAAGGAAGAAAATAAAGCCTGGTGTGGTGACACCTATAATCCCAGTGACTCAGAGGCTGAGACAGGAGGATCACAAGTTTGAAATCAGCCTGGGCAACTTGGAGATACCCTCTCTCAAAAAATAAAAAGAGCTGGGGATGCAGCTCAGTGGTAGAGTGCTACTGGGCTCAACCCCCAGAACCACAAAGAAAAATAAATAAAAAAGAAAAAGAAGAAAATACAAGCAGCCCTATATTTGCATGTAGGGTCTTTGACCCAACTTGAGAATTGAAGTCCTGCATGCTCTGCTCTGCCTCCCCAAGAAGTGTTCCTTCCCCCTGCCTTGGATTCCCTAGCCCATTGTTGCTGATCTACACCAAGCATTTGGTTTTCATTTCCTAGCTCATTAGGGAGATCAGGCCCTGATGTCGCTGAGGGTTGGGGGCTGGGTTTTCCATGGCAAGAAGGCAGGCTGGGGGAAGGGAGGAGAAATGAAGACAGATTGATTCAGGTAGTGTGACCTCTGGAGGGCTGTCCAAGCCTCCAGCCTATACCCATCCAGGTTTTGAGGTTCAGCTGCCACCCCTTCAGCTCCTTCCAAGAAAACCCAATTGTCCCAACCTATTGGCTCTCTTGAGCCAGATTGTGCCACCAAGCTGTTCCAGGAATGTCATGAGCCATGCAGAACTTGGGGTGCCTGCTCAGTCCCCCTTCCTGGATGGTATATGGCTCTGTGGTTAATGACCCTGAATTATTTCCAGCCAGAGAAACATCTCCTGAATTCCAGGGCCCTGTGGAGCTGGGAGGTATGTGGCAGCTGGGTTCTGGGTCCTCATGGAAGACCAGGGAAAGGGGCAGTCTGTAAGTGTGAGAGGACAATGGGGAGGAAGGCATTCAATGGGGCAAGTGGAGAAGAGATGGATGGAGCCTGTGCCTTTGGCACACCCATGGTGGTGGGCAGACATCATTCCAGCCAACTATGGGTCTCATTAGATCCTCACTGTTAGAGTGACCTGTCCCCTCTGTGTCTGAGGCCCCAGGGGTTGGGCAGGGTTGAGGTCAGAAAGTAGAGGGGCGTGTGTGAGCTGTAGATAATTAGAAACATGCTCTACTGAGTGAGCTGGCGCCACCAAGACCACCTCTCGCCTCCCCTCCCCTGTCCTTTCCTCAGGTCCCCAACCCCCTTCCCCTGGACCTGCACAATTCCAGCCAGCTGGGGGAGGGGCTGATGGAGCCTGGGAGTAGAAACCCAAGATTGGCTCCCCAGGCCCTTACAAAGTCTCTAAAGTGCAAACAACATATTTTCGCTATGCAATGGTATTTAATTACACATAAAAACAGAGCCATTAAACTGAAATTAAACCCTTGTTGGAATCATTTAATTCAGGGCATGACAAATTGCTTTCAGTGGAGGCGGCAATGCAGTCCCCTGGGGAGGGGTGGGGGGGAAGGTGGAGATTAGTGGCTTCCATGGATGGCTGGGTCCCATCATTCTCTCTGCCCCCTTGCCAATTCTGCATACTGAAATTAGGGCCAGAATCCTTTTCCTAGAGACCACCCAGGCCATGGGGAAGCCTCTAGGTTTGTTCGTGATGACAAGAAGGAAGGGGTGGGGAGCCCATGAATCACTGTTCAACCCAATTTTAGACAGCCCAGTCCATTTTATTGCTAGGGATGTTGAGGCCCAGATGCCAAGGTCATCCAGAGCCAGGATTAGAACTCTGGCATGGAGCCACATCCACTGTTATTTCAGACTTGTATCTTTTGGCTCTGGGCCTAAGGAGAAGTTGGGGCTGGGGGTGTGGTGTGGACTGGAGGAACCAGAACAGACCCTGGAAGATTTCCTGAAAGATCCTGGTGCCCAGACTCTAGACATCAGGTTATTTACCACCTGAGTGAATTGGATAGATGAGACCTTTGGCTCCTGTGAGCCTCAGTTTCCCCATCTATCCAGTGGGGCTAATGCTTCCAATGTACGGAGCTGCTGTGAAGGCTTGGGGGTATAATGCATGCTTTCCATTAGACTTTCTTCTCTGGACTCTGCTGGGACCTGATGGCTTCCTGGACCTTTGCTTTCTCTTCCTCCGCCCTCCAGCCCCTCCTTTCCTCCAGTTTCCCTTTTCTTCTTTCCTTTGTGGTCTGAAGATCTAACTAGAGGTGAGCTCTGGGTTCTGTGGTCAGGATATAGAGTAAAAAAAGGGCGATTTCTCCCCATCTTTCCCTGCCTCCCTAGTGGCTGTGTGAGGAAGCTCATTTGGGAGGTGAGAGGAGACAAATGGGATGGGTTCATTCTGGGGGTGGCACAGTGAGGTCAGGGTGTTTGTCCTCTGCCTCCCACCCCCGTGTTCCTCTGTGACCTGGGAATCTGTTCTCTTGATTGGAATCAGATGTGTCGCTGTGGCCAGAGGCAGTCCACATACTCAGTGTCCCCCCACAAAGAGGGGCAAAGGGACACAAAGGGAGGTGAGGTGTGGGAGGTCCCTCTTTGCTGGGGCTGGGTGGGAGTGCCCTTCTTCCTTTTCCATACCTTCCAGGCTCATGGCCTGGAAACCCTTCTATGAGTCCATGGGAGCTGTTGATGGGGAGGTGGCCAGCTGAGAACAGCATCCTCTGGGAGCAGCACCCCTGCTCCCACCTCCCCACCCAGTGAGTGGCAGCTTGCCAAGCCTGGGCTGACCATGCCTATCCCCTGGTTTCTTGGAGTAACCTCAAGGTTATTCCCCTCACCTCTTGCCTCTCTGGCCTTGCAAGAGAAGGTCCTATTTTGGGGGCTACAGTAGGAGAGTAGAGGCCAGGATAGGACCAGGCTGGGACCCAGGGTGGTTGTCATTTCAGGACTGGTGACTCTAGGGCTGCAGATGGCTCCTCCACTAGCCAGGCAGTCAGACAAATGCTTCCTATCACAAACTGTACTTCTATCTGGTTCCCAAAGAACTTGAGGCACAGAGGGGTATATACGAGAGCCAGGGCAGGCAGGGGACAGGCCAAAACAGCTGCTCAGCAAATCCAGATTGCTGAGAGAGTGGGAATAACAAGGAAACTTGAAGCTCCCAAGAAAGTTTCCCCAACCTGCGGGGGCGGGGCAGGGGGGCTGGTGTGGGACTGGGGCCTGTGAGGAGGCATGGTTGGGGGGGTGGGGGCTGCCTGGAGGGCTCAGGCTCAGGGTCTCTCCTCCCTTCCTGCTCTTGGTCTGTGAGCAGGGCCAGATCAGCTAAGCTGGAGCAGCCAGGAGGGAGCACAGCCTCGTCCCCACCCTGGGGAAATTAGAGCTGACTGCTCAGGAAATCGATGCAATTTTCCAGCATCATGGAAGTTTAGTTGGACAACAGAGGGTTTTTTTTCCCCCAAAAAAAAAAAAAACCATAAAAAAAAAAAAGAAGTCCAATTGCCTTTGGCTGAGCTGTTTCCCAACTTCATTTCTCAGCCACAGTTCAAGGCTTCTCATTCAAAGTGACATGTGACTGCTCTGTGACCCTGGCCCAGTTGGTGGCCATGCTAGGGGTCAGGCTAGGCCAGCACAGAATGCTTGCTCTCAGGGTCTGTGAACACCCCCACTTCCAAGAGCCACTAGGGTTTGTTCTGAAGACCAGCAAGGCCTATTGGACCCTCTCTAGGCAGCCCCAACCACCTACCCCCAAAAGAGAGCGTGAATTTAGGGACTCGTGATTCCTAAATCCCATGCAACAGACCTGAAGGGATTTATATTAAAATATAAATCAGGGCCTTAAACATGCTGAAAAAGTTTCTTATATTTTTCTTTTGGGGATAAGGCAGGCTGTCTCTAAAAGGTAAATGGGCCTTATCAACCCTGCATGGACATTTTCTTGGGGCTCTAGGAGGGAATCAGGCCCTGTGGGCTGTGGAAGGGCCAGCTTACAGTCCTGCACTCTTCAGGCTGTGGCCTTGTGGGGGACCATGAGCACTGGCAGAGGAAGGACAGTCAGCAGAATCCAGGATGAAGAGGGGGCTGTGGTTAGGGGAGTGGGGCAGGGGAGTAGAAGCTGCCAGGTGACAGGTTGGGAGATTCTGTGGTGGGAGGTAGGAGAAGAGCTGGAGGAGAGGACAGGGTCACTCCGGAGAGGAAAGAGCAGGGTTTGTGTGAGGGGCTGGAGGGGAAGTTAGGGACACCGGGACCAGAAAGGTTAAACTCAGTCATGGCTATCGTCAGGGAAGAAGGAAGGAAGGAAGGGGGTCTAATTTCTGTGGAGAAGAACCATGCTTCCATGTAAAGAAAATAGATGTGTGTGGGCACCAACGGACTGTGGGGGACCACAACCTGGGCACCAAGGGGAGGGTGTCTGTACCTGCCACACTCAGAGGAAGGCAGTGGAAAGGCATCTCCCCATGACCCCGCCTAAAATTCTCAGAGGGCTCCCAGCCAAGGCCCTGCGTTTACCTAGGAGCTCTCTCAGCAACAACTCTTCTCCAGCCCCTGTTTTCTGACTCTTACCAGCCCCAGGGCCTTTGCCCATGCTGTTCCCACTGCCAGCATCCCTCTTTCCCCTGCTCCTCAGCTTTCAGTCTTCAGCCCCACGGTCTCTTCCTTTGAGAGGTCCTCCCTGGCCATCCCAGGTAGAGTTTGTCCCTCCACCTTATTTTTCTATCACACTTTGTTTTTTACATTGTCACAATTGCTATCCTCCCCCTTGTTTTTCTAAGTTACATGAGTGCCTTATTTACTTACATTTGAATCTCTGAAGCCTGGCACATAGAAGGTGCTCAGTGAATATTTGTTGATTGAATAAATGGCTAAAAAAGAAAGCTGCGGAGTAGGTTGGCAGTAGGAGCTGTCGGGCTGAGGAGGTCTTTTAACAGGACTAGGCGCTCTCTGCTCAGCACTGTTTTTCTGCTCTATTCCTGTCCTGGTCCTGTTGGGTCTGAAGGACAGCTATAGTGGCAGGAGAGCTTCACTGAGACAGGAAATATCCATGAGATAGGAAAGCCAGCCCTTGGGCAGTCTCTATATAGGAGCTTGCAGGGCAGATGTGCCAGTTTGCAGGCAGAGAGGGGAGAGCGATGCCTTTTTCAATATCCTGAGTAGCCAGGGTTGGGGACAGAGATCAGGTAAGGACCTGACTGCTAATGGGACATGACACCAGAAGCAGACAACCCTGGTGTGCTTGGAGACAGGGTACTGGATCTGATGCTCTCTGGTTCAATAAGATCCAAAGGTCTGCAGTCACCTCCCTCAGCATCACTGTGGGTTTGGGTCCAGATTGCCTGGGCATAAATCCCACTGTCACTTATTATGTTTGGACTTTGGGTAATTTACCTAATCTTTGAATCCAAAGTTCCATATCCGTCAACTAAGGATAAATAATAGTATTTACGTGGTGTTTTTAAGATTAAATGAGATAAGCCTGGTGAGGTGGTGCACTCCGGTCACCTCAGAGACTTGGGAGGCTGAGGCAGGAGGATCACAAGCTCGAGTCCAGCCTCAGCAACTCAGTGAGACCTCATCTTAAAATAATAAATAAAAAGGTCTGGGGTAGATCAGTGGTAGAGCGCCCCTGGGTTCAATTCCTAATACTGGGGAGGGGGAAAAAAGAGAAAGAAAGAAAAAGATTAAATGAGATAACGGATAACATACAACAGTCTTCTAACAAATACCATGTGTGCCAGGCACTATGCTGGGTCCTGGGAGTCCGGTAGTGAACAAGATGAGCCACTTCTTTCATGAGTTCCATTCCTGTGACTTGGCGCTTGGCATGTACTTCGTGCTCAATAAATAGCAACAGAACTGCTGTTCTCATAGGGAATGCTTATTTATTTATTTATTTTTAAGCGAGAAGGACAATGAGACAGACAGAGAGAGAGAGACAGAGAGATAGAGAATCAATTTTTTTTTTAAAGAGAGGGACAGTGAGAGAGACAGAGAAACAAGAAACAACTTTATTTAGTTTTTCACATGGCCTTATTTGCTCCAACACTCAGTTGTGTATGTGGTGCTGGGGTTTGAACCCAGGTCCTCGTGCGTCGAAACCGCTGAGCCACCGCTCCAGCCCCAGGAACATTTATTTGTGAAGTGTCCCACGGGCTATAAAATATACACACATCTGATATATTTTTTTAGGCTTCTCACATCTTAATTTTGTGAGGTAGGTATTATGATGGAGGAAATCATGGCTCAGTGCCCAGAGAAGTGACTTCCCAAACCACGCATCTGTGGTTGAGAGGATCTGCCATCCAGATCTGCCTGACCACCCAGGCTTCTAATTCTTGATGCTGAAGAATGAAGTGTGTGTGCGCTCGCGCGTGTGTGTGTGCATGCGCGCATGTAGGTGGGAGTGGGGTGAACTAAGGATATGTCCCATCTTAGTGTCTGCTGCATGTCAAATCTGAATACCTTAGAGGAGAGAGCGTTGCATCCTGGAGCCCAACCCCTGTCCGCCCTATCCTGCACTGTTTGCTTGGGGGCTCAGCCCTTAATGTGTCCAATGCCCAGTGAGCGAGCCTGTGTCCTCCTTCCTCCTCCTCCTCCTCCTACCTCCTCCTCCTCCTACCTCCTCCTCCTTTTGGCTTCCCTTCCCTGAAGTATCTCCCTGCCCCCAGGCCTGCTCCTAGCCAAGCAATACTGCCCCCAACCCCCGCCTTGGCTGGATCCAGCTGGGGAGAAGCTGAGGAAACAGCCCCTGGCTGGCTCCAAGAGAGCAGAGTCTGGAGGAGGAGGGTCTGCTTTCCTGGGGCTGGGAGCTCCAGCCAGACTGACAAGGGCTGAGGGATGGAAGGGCTGAGGGACTGATGAGGACAGGCCCTGCAAGGAGGGTGATACGGATTGAATTGGTTCCCCAAAGTTTACATATTGAAGCCTTCACCCCACTGTGTGACTGTATTTACAGATAGGAATTTTTAGAGGTAATTTAGATTAAATGAGGTCATAAAGTTGGAGTCCTAATTAGATAGGATTGGTGGTTTTATAAGAAGAGGATGATAAAGTGCTTTCTCTGGGACCCTCCTGGTGTTTATCCTAAGGAGATCCCGTGTGCAGGTGGCAAGAAGGTGCTGTCTCCCTGCCAGGAAGAGGGCCCTGCCAGGACCTGACCATGCAGGCTCCTGTATCTCTGACTACTGCCACTAGAGCTGTGATTACATGTGTGAGCCACAGTGCATGGCTGTTTAATTTTTTAAAAAATTGATACTGGAGTCAATAAAAAAAAAGGTGTTTTACTGAGTTACATCTGCCGGTCCTTTTTTTTTTTATTTTGAGATAGGGTCTTGCTAAATTGCTTAGGGGCTTAAGTTGCTGAGGCTGGCTTCCAACTTGTGATCCTCCTGCCTCAGCCTCCCGAGTTGCTTGGATTACAGGCGGGCACCACCCGGCTTGCAAACCTTTTTATAACACCGTCATATTTATCTGTTTTACTGGTTCACATGACCAAAGCTCACAGCCAGAAAACATTTGTTGCATGAACTGAGGCATTTGTCTCTGAGATGGGAGCCCTTAACCCCCACTCCATGCCTTGGCTCTGAGCTCTCAGACTATTAGGTGGCACCAGGGTGATGGCTCAGAGGCCAAAGATGAAACCACAGAGGTGAGAAGCCTTGGCCCACAGTGGGATCCAAGGGTGGGGGAGGTGGCTGGTCAGAGGTCAGAGGTCGTGGGGTAAGGTGCTTTACTTTCCGGAGAGGTCGCTTTCGGCTGGAGAGGAGGCAGGGTTGAGGGGTGTGGGAATTTGAGTTTTGAAGCGTGGTCTGCCGGGCAGGGGCTGCCTCCTCCCTCTCCCTTCCGCAGCTGGCTTTGGTGTGGGTCCAGCCACCTGGACGAAGGGGCGAGGGAATGCAGTTGGAAAAGAGCGAGGGGGAGGGAAGGGTTTCCTGTAAAGAGTGAGGACGGTTTAGGGGTGGTTGGGCATGATGAGAAAGGGCTGGGAAGGAGGGAGTAGGAGAGGAAAAGTGAGGGAGGTAGGTGGGTGGTGTCGGAGGGTATGGAGATGGCGAAAGGGATGGGGAGGATGGAAAGACTGGGGGAAAGAGACATTGGAGGGGGTACAGAGAGGGGCTAAGACCAAGGATTATAAGGCCTGGAGTCTCCTGGAGGGAAAACTGGGATGTCCCTGTGTGGGTGCAAAGACGCCTCTGCCCTCTGGCTCCCCTCTGTCCTCTGCCTTCTCTCTCTTGCTAGGCTATTATGCCTGTCAGCAAAAGACCAGCAGAGAAGATCACCTTCCATGAGCTTTGTCCCTGGCCGGGTTGAAGAGGCCAGATGCAGGGGGCTGGGAAGAGCCCCAGGCTGGAGTAGCAGTGGGGCAGTGGGAGGGGAGGTGGGGGCTAGCCAATGGTGAGTTAAAGCTGTTGGAAGTTCTCTTTGCAGGCCCTTTGGAGGAGCCTCTGCCACTAGGTCACACAAGTCAGCCCAAATAGGAGGAGTGCTGAGCCAAGGCTCTGTAGCAAAGAGGACACCCCTGCATCCCCCTCTCCACCTAGTGGCATGCTCTCTGTCTAAGGACCTGCAGCAGGTCTGGAGAGGGGAGTTACCCTGGGACTGGAGCAGGGAGGGAGAATCCCCAAGGCACAGAGTGGGATGCAGGGACCACTGACCAGTTCTTCAGGACTAAGTTAGGAGCTTGGGGGTCACTTGGGTTCACATATTCTTCTAGACTCCCCTTGAGCTGCTGGTGCTTCACCCAATTCCCCTTACACCTTAGGGAGGCTGTGAGACCTTGGAATTCATCAGGGTGCTGTGAACTCACCTCAGGTCCTGGACACAGGGGAGCCCCAGCCCTTATGCAGAGAGGCATGATGAAGGAAAAGGGTTATGTTGGGCATATGGGGGACAGAGTGGTTTAAATGATGGTTTGTGAGGTGGAAGCCTGTACTGCTGTGGCAAGGGGTGTGGGAGGGAGGGAGGAAGGCCCACCTGGTCTTCTCTGAGACAGAGTCACTACCTGCTAAGTTGAGTCCTCTTTCCTGATTAGGACTCCATCTCTGAGGAGACAGCCCTTAATGCCTCAGAATAACTGTTATGCAAAGACAGACACTTTATTTCTTGTGATGGGAGCCATACAGGCACACGTAAGCATACTGCCAGCAACTGCCCCACCTTAGGACTGAGCACTGTGATCATGAGGACCTTGGCAGACTCCCACGGTGGGGCAGCATCTGACCACAACCTGGGTGGGCTGGGCTCAGTCTGTCCTGCAGTCCAAGCTAGTTCAGTCCTATTTGGTTTCCTGGATTGAAATCATAGTCTGTCAGGCCCACCTTGGTCAAAGATAACCACGCCGTGGCAGAGCCAGCACTGAGAGGCGGCAGGCGCTTGCTCTGCACAGAGCCAGAGCAGGCTGCTTCTCTAAGCCTCTCATCCTGGCCCACGGTGCAGTTTCCTGAGGAACCCAGGCCTGTTAGAGAAAAGGCTCCAGCTTCTGAGGGCTGGTTTAGTCCAGGCCCAACTTCTCCAAGGTCTGGGGAAGCCGCAACTTTGCATTCTTGACTCTCTGCTGCCCCCTTGTGGCCATGAGGCCAGTTGACAACACAGCTGGGGGTGGGGTGTGTGTGTGTGTGTGTGTGTGTGTGTGTGTAGGGGGGACTCAGCAAGACTTGAGCTGAGGCAGAACCACAGAGAGCTGCTCTTATATCTGCTCTAGAAAAGGGTCTTTCTAACCCCATCTTCCAGATGTAGGTTTTATAAACAACACTGGGGCTACAGAGCTTTGGGACATTTGCTTACCAAGATATTGCAAGGAAAGCTTAAACTAATGCTCATTTGCAATGGGAGGAGGGGATTAGACATTAAGAATGTACAGCTGCGTCTCTGATTAGGGGACCAAGTCCCTTCACCCCCGCACTGAGCTGCCACAGAATCCACAGCCATGACAACCTGTAGACTCCTGGGCAGGTGGATCCAAGAGGCCATCAGGAAAGTGAGGAAAAGAATAGATACAGAATATCCTCAATCCTCACATACCATCACCAGCCGCAGGCCAGAATCCCCATAGGTCATGACCCAGAACTTGCTGTTTGCCGCAAGACAGGAGCTGCAGCAGGTCTAACTCAGATGGTTGTGTTGGTAATATCCAGGCTGATGGAGTCAGAGGGTCCTTGGAGGTTATTTTCAGCAGAGGTGGGTGATTTTTGGGTGTGGGTGTGTCTCAGAGTCATGGAGGAGCATGCTAAAGATGCCCCCTAATGCCTCAGATCAGGGCAGGTTCAAGGGTTTCAACTTGATCACTGTTTTCCAGCTCCATAGGCTGGTCTATCAGTGTGGACACAGCCCATTGTTCAGGGGATGGAGGTGGCTCTTGGACAAACCCTTCGAGATGTCTGGGAAGGTACACAGGCAGCTCCCTCTTCCTACATCCTTTCTGTGTCCTGCAGCAGGGCAGTCACCAGGCTGATGACCTGTGAGGCTGGCTGGACTGTGTCATATTCTGCAAAGAGGTGGCATACATTCTCCTGTGGTTCCGTCTGACTCTTGGCCACAAATCCAAAGATCCTGATGAGAAAGCACAATTTGAGTTGGGCGTGAGATGCAGGGGCATCAGGCTGACACGAGGTAGGGTGGGGTACTCTGCCGATACCTCATTCCTCCTGACACCTCCCCCAGACCATTGGCTCCAGCACCTCATTATAATGGAGCTCTTTTAGGAAGGGAGATGCTGCCCCTGTCAGACTGGGAGATGCCCCCAGTTCAAGCTCTGGGTTTCCTCCATTTTAAGGCCAGGACCTTTGTATTGCTCGTTAGAGTGAAGCTCCCTGAAGGCAAAGATGCACCTTGACTATCAGACTGGGGCATCCCTGGAGACCAAGGCTTCCTGAGGACAGGGCCTGTCCCCCATCAGCACCACGAGCTCTGAGGTCAGGACGAGGTCTTCCTCCCTTCCTAACTGCCTTGTTCTGCTGGGTCTATTGGGGCTCTGCCACAGGGGCATCTGTTAGGGTGACTGAGGGGTCAGAAAAGTCTTACCTGGAGGGCTTGCAGTACTTCTGCCACCTGTGGGAAGGGAACATGACAGCAGTGGATGAGACTGGATGAGCAGTGGGGGAGACTGGCCAGGTAAGTCCCTACCCTCCACGCCCCACCTGCCCTCATTCTGTTATCCCTGACTCCCTGGAGTTCACAAATCCTTTTGCCATCCCCATCTCAGAGTCAACAGGACACTGTGTAGGGCAGCCAGGCCCCAGATGGCCTTCTTCGTTTGACCCACCCTTGAACTTACTTCCGTTGCTCAGGGTCCATCCCACAGAAACGGAGGGTGAGGAGTGGGTAATGGCGCCGGAAAAATACCCTGGGCAGAGGCAGGGAGAGAAGGGAAGCTGGTGAGGGCCTGTCCTGGGCCCATGCTCTGCCTCCAGCATCTCTGGGTCTCCTGAAACTCAGATATCCTATTCTTCAAGAAGTCTCCTGGTGGGATCTTTCTGATTGCTGTGACTTTCCTATTGCTGGGCTCTGGGGCATGAGCTTACCCTTCTCTACAATCCCTGAGCGCATCTGTCCGGTGTCCTCATACTGTGTGTGGTCTTCTGTCATTCCCCCTCCATGCCACGAACTTTGTATGGCTAGGAGCTACATCTTGGTTCTCTCTTGCTCCTCCCAGCTAAGTGCCCAGCCCAGGCTCAGGGTCCTGCTAGACTGAGTCCCAGGAAGGAACGATCTTATTCCACACTATGTCCCTACAGTCAGCCAGCATCTGGCCTATGATTAAAGTCCCATCACTGGGTGCAGACTTAATCAGCACCCAGTGAAGGATAGTTAATTCCATCTTCATCAGTCACTATGAGGGAGGTTTTGGCAGGGGCTCATTGGGGTGAGGCCTGGAGAACATAGTGAAGTATGTCACCCAGCATGCCACCAGTCCCATCTGGTCTAGGGCCCTGAACTCTGCCTTTATCACTGATGCTCGGCAGTCTCACCATTGTCATTCCCTTCAGACCTACTCTGCCTGTCCCTGCAGCCCCAGGGCTAGGGAAGGCCCTTACTTCCTCTGGACGTCAGTCAGAGTGATGCCTTGCTCAGTGACTTTGAAGTGGACCACGGTGGGTGTGGGAAGGACCTCGCTCTCGAAGGTGGTTGAGATGGCCTTCTGCACAGCCAAGGCTCCCGTTAGGGTCTCCACGCTCACGGAGCTCAGGTACAAGGCGTGGCAGCCTGTGGGATGCAGATACTGCACTGGGTCTGCAGCCTGGACCCTTGAGGTGGGTGGGGATCACCAAGCCCAGATCTTCCCTCTGCCCAGAGCCAGGTGAGGGGGTGCCTTCCTTCTTCAGGAATTTGGTGGGGTTCCTCTAAGAGCTACCAGATAGGGAGTGTGTGACAGAAATTTGAGGCCAACCTCAGAGGACTTTGGCATGTCTATTGCTTTGATCCTTGGCCCTCTGGAGGGGGGATGAGGAGGGGATGTTGCCTTGTGTCTAGGGCCATCCAGGAGAACTTCCTTCTGTCTAGACCTATCTCCTGTCCTCACCCTACCTCCACCCTGGCAGAGTAGGGAAAGAATCAGGAATGCGGAGGGGAGACATTGTGTTTAGGTGCACCGAGTAGTAGCTGTCAGGGAGACAAGTGCTGATCTATACCTGCTTTGCAGGTGTGGGGGAGGGCCTTTCCAGTGTCAAAGCCCCCAGGATTCAAAGGACACCCTATAGAGGGTCCAGATCTAGGAGCCATCTCCAGGGCAGGTATCTCAGGCCCAGCGAGACGCTGGCACTTACATGTACGCCCATGTTTGCACAGGATGGGGCACAAGCCTTGCCAGTATGCCACCCTTCCCTGGGGCCCAGGCCTGCAGTCTCTCATCTCCTGGTTAGGGGGCGGGGGAGGCGGGGGGGGGCGGCTATGGCACCTTGTTAAAACAAAGCTGTGATGGGAAACATGTGTGGGCCTGTGCATGTGTGTGTGTGTGTGTGTGTAGGGCTGGGAGGTGCCCTTGGGGGCACAGCCAAGCCTGGCACCTCCCGCATACCACTCACCCGCAGATTTCTTCGGGCAGGAGGCTGAGCTGTCTGTAGGGGACTCCGAGGCTGCTGCATCTGCACCTCCCAGTTCTGAGCCAAGGTAAAGGAACAGGCCCCCAAGGGGGAAGGGGTGAAATGAGTGGAACCCATTCAGAGGAACAGGCCTCATTAATCCCTTTGAACATCTCCCACCTCCACCTCCACCCCCAGGAAGTGACTGGGGAGAAACCAGGTGTGATTAGGTAATTAGGCAAACAGGGCCACTTCGGGCTCCCAAATGCCTAGCTGGCAAGTCTTTTGATCCCTTCTCCCTCTGCCCCTCCCCCTGCCAGCCCTCAGACTGCTGCTGTGACCTTGTCCTCACCTCCTCACTTCTTTCAGACCCCATCTCAAACCCAGGCTCTTTTTTGTAGAAAGTAGGGGTGTCTTCACCATTCCCTTTCCTGGGGCTCCCCCTGCCTTCTGCACCCCTTCTGCAGCTTCCTGTGCACGCCCTGCCATACACTCTGGATAGGACTTGCTGACCTGGCCTTGGGTCTGACTCTGTGGGCCTTTGGTTTTCCTTTTTTTTTCAGGGCTGAGGACTGAACTCAGGGCCTTGCATGTGCTAGGCAAGTGCTCTGTCACTGAGCTAAATCCCCAACCCCCTTCCTGTGGGGCTTTGGGCAAGTTATTTAAACCTAGGGCTCTCCTTATCTGTGAATTGGGGACATAATAGCACTTCTTAAGGTTATGGTGAGCAGTGAATGAGCTCAAGAAATGTTGGACCTGGGATAGGTTGGGGGGAACCACCTCTTCTTCTTCTTCTTAAAGAAGGCTGCTATTCTGTGTGGGTATTGTGCTAAGGACCTTGTGGGAGCTCTTTCATTCAATCTGCATGCCAATATTTTAGGGAGGTAGGATAATTATTGTTCCCATCTTATAGAAGAGGAAACTGAGGCTCAGAAAGGTTAACATTCTCAAATTTGTACAGCTAGGAAGTAGAAATGCTGACCGACTCTAGAGCACACGCTTTGATTCAGGACCATAACATAATCTACAAGCAAGGCAGAAGGTGACCACTGAGAACCTTTCTAGTAAGAATGAACAGGTCTGGCACCTGACTTTGCCTCCTTGGGGCTCAGACCTACCTTTCTGTGGGATGGTGAGTTTGCAGGGCAGGGCCAGGGCCATGATGGAATGCTGGCACACGAAGGCAGAGAGGCTCCCTGTAGGAAGATAGGTGTCCCTGCATGAGGAGGGCTTTTCCCAGCACCCCTATTATAGCTCAGAAGAGTGGGGTCCCCCTCCGAGGGACCTGGAGGGCTGAGGCAACTCACCAAAGTAGGGCTCCTCATCTGCCCCTTTGAGATGAACCCCCTTGGCAGAAGACTCGATGAGGAAATGGCGGATAAGATCATTGTCCTCCCCTGGACAAAAAGAAAGGAGAAAGACTTCATACAGATGGGAGCTCCGGAGCCCTGTGTCAGTCAAACACAGCCCAGCTTCTTCCGTGACCCAACTCCTCCAGGTCCATCTAAAGGTTATCTTGCTGTCCCCTGCCTTGTGTTGAATGGCAGGTGGGAATCCTAGGTTCAAGGACTTCTCAAAGGAGTGCCAACACATTTGCTCAAAGGCTCCTGTGTCCAATAAGTTCCCCTTTCGGAAACTTTCTCTTGGTCAAGAGTTATCAGGGGTGGTTCTTAATTACTATTCAGACTAAATATCAGCTCTTCAGTCTGGCTTCTGTCTCTCTCTCCATCCCATCCCTGATGCTATTATTTTCTACCAGACCATCCTTGAGGAAGCCACGCTAACTCTAGCCCACAGTTTCTGCCTCGATTGGGCGCATTGCCTCTTGCCTGGCTTCCTTGTCAACCAATACCCGGCTCAGAGGTCATTTTTCTAGTTTTTTTTTTTTTTTTTTTTTTTTTTTTTTTTTTTTTTTTTTTTTTTTTTTTTTTTTTTTTTTTAGAGAGAGGGACAGTGAGAGAGACAGAGAAAGAGAGAAACAACTTTATTTAGTTTTTCACATGGCCCTTGTTGCTCCAACACTTAGTTGTGTACGTGGTGCTGGGGTTTGAACCCGGGTCCTCGTGCTTGCCAGGCAAGCGCTGAAACCCCCGAGCCACCGCTCCAGCCCTCATTTTTCTATTTTGACAGTGAGGCAGAGTGTGAAGAACACAAAGTTGGGCTGGGCGTGGTACTGCACACTTGTAATCCCAGCTACTTGTGAGGTTGAGAAAGGATGATCCCAAGTTTGAGACCAGCCTTAGTAATGTCACCCTGTCTCCAAATAAAAATGAAAAGGTCTGGGGATGTAGCTCAGTGGTAGAAGGCTTACCTAGCATGTTTTGTACTGAATCCCCAGTATAAAACAAACAAATGAACAAGGTTTGAGCTTTCATTCTCCATCACTTAACTGCTCTGGGGTCATTAACTCTCTGAGCCTCAGTCACCTTCTCTGTTAAAAGAGAGGTACAGCCCTGAGGCTTAGGTGTGGGACTGTTACCCAGGTACCCTGTCCTGAGGTTATCTGTTCTCATCTCTCTCCCTAATGTGTTGGCCTCTGCGCACAATTCCTCTGTATTGCTGGTTCCTTAAACAGTGCCTGACACATTGTAGGGACCCCTTAGATGTGTCCTGAGTTATCGAATGAGCACGCGAGGTCATGAGAAAGCATGTGAAAAGCTCTGACATGCGTGATGAGCTATGACATGTGAGATGAGCTATCATATCATTACATTAGGTTAATGAGTCTGGCCTGGACAGAGGTGGCATCCCAGAAGAGAGCAGCCTATGCAAGGGCTGGGGCCCTTCTTCCTCCTCTTCCCACCACAAGGGTAGAGCAGGGAATTTGAGGGGCTCAGGAGGACAGAGGCAACTCAGGTTTGCAGTGAAAGATGTTCTTTATGGTGCCTTGGGCCTGGAGGCAGCTGGGAGAGTGCTAAGGTGGATTCTCCTACCAGGAATTACAATGGGACTGGCCCAAAGTCACCCTGAAATCTAGCATCAGGCTGAGATAGAACCCTCCACACCTCAGTGAGGCCTTGAGTGAGAACAGAGACAGGTGCATACCTGGTCGATTGTGGGCAGATGCTGGGGCCTCCTGCACTTTCAAGGCAAGGCCAAAGGAGCCTCGGTATGAGGAACTGTCCCTGATGACAAACACTCCTGGCTCCTCGTTCCTCAGAAGCTCGATTGCTAGGAGAACCTTTGGGTCAGAGGCAGATACCACACCACACAGCCATTCTGTCCCCAGCCCCCTTAGGTCTTCATAGAGCAATCATTATGGAATTCCTTTTGCTCCCAGGAAGTTCTTTCTGTTGGCTAATGTCTACCAGTTTTGCTGTAGTTTCTATTTCTTCTTGAGGCCAGCAGGTCAGCAGGACACTTCCCATCCCTGGGTCCACTCTTTACCATTTCCTTTTTCCCATTGACCTAGGGCCCCATCTGCCTAATGTGGATCTAGACCTGATTCCCGGGTCACTTGTCCCCTGAAACACACAGCTTCCTGTTACCTTGCTCTCGGGTGATGCTTGGCTTAAACCAGTATTTAGATGTGTCCATCACGAACTTCATGGTGGGCTGCATGTCCCTTGTAGGACCTGGAGGCACAGAGAAGGGAATTTTGTAGGTTGGACAGAGAGTTGCTGAGGGATGACCAGCCGAGAAGGCTGCTCCTTTGCTCAGAGTCCCATTTGACCCACTGTCCCTGACCCCATCCCCAGTGTGTCTCCAAACTGCCCAAAGAAGCAAATCCAAACAGAAGGATTGATTCCAGGCTGGACTCATCTGGGACTTAGAAGTCCCCTGTATCCTTGGTAATGAATAAAAAACAAATAGATAACAAACCTAATGTTGCATGGTGGGGACTGAAACGAGGATAGAGGATTCTCAGAGGCATGCTTTTTTTTTGGAGAAGGACAGTGAGAGAGAGAGAGAGGGAGAAAGAGAGAAAGAGAATCAATTTTTATTGAGCTCCTCACATGGATTTCGTTGCTCTGACACTTAGTTGTGTTCGTGGGTGCTGGGGTTTGAACCCGCACACTCACGCATGCTGCGCTGAGCCACCGCTCCAGTCCCCAGATGCATGGTGTGATTTCATACTTTCCTCCTGCTTAATAATTTTGAGTTCTTTAGAGGTATATTTAGTTTGGAAAAGAAAAGTACAGGAAAGGTAAAGGGCAGGAAAACAGCATATCGGGGTGGAAAACCTGTGCTCAGAGGTTGGGAGCCTGAGTTCGTGACTGAGTTGGGATAGTGGTTCAGCTCCTGAAGCACAGAGGGGACAGAGTAGGCTAAACCTATGATGGTCTTTTTTTTTTTTTTTGTACTGGAGATTGAACCCAGGGGCGTTTAACCACTGAGGCACGTCCCCAGCCTTTTTTATTTTTAATTTTGAGACAGAGTCTTGTTAAGTTGCTTAGGGCCTCACTCAATTGCTGAGGCTGGCTTTGAACTTGCGATCCTCCTGCCTCAGTCTCCCGAGTTGCTGCTGGCTTCTGATGGTCTTTAATGTACCAAGAACATGTGAAATGAAAATGAATTTTGTTTTGAGACTGTTCTGAAGAATTTGACAAGATCCTGGAGTATAATTAATGATACCCAGGGGCATCACCAATGCAAGATGGGAAAATCACCCGGCTATGCAAAAGCGCTCTTTGAGATGACAAAACGCCCATGTTCCTGGCTCCGTGGCAAACACAATGGTTCTTTTTTAAAAGAGAGATAGGGACAATGAGAGAGAGATAGAGAGAGAGAGAATTACTCAGTTTTGTTTAGTTTTTCATGTGACTTTTGTTGCTCCAGCACTTAGTTGTGTATGTGGTGGTGGGGTTTGAACCTGTGTCCTTGCGCATGCCAGGAAAGTGCAGTAAACACTGAGCCACTGCTCCAGCAATGGTTCTTAATTTTGGCATCTCAAGAAGGTGTGTCATGGCCAGTTGAGAGTAACTCATTATAAAAAATGTACTATAGATTTGAAGACTTGCCTAGTGTACCGTTTGCTTTCACTTGCATTGCTTGGGAGCAAGGAGTGGGCTAGTGAGCATCCCACCCCTCCACTCCACAAGCTATCTTTGGAATTCCCGGAATGGAGATGCCCGAGGAAGAAGCGGGACTCTGGGACTTTGTCCCTGGGGCTCTGCTCGTGGTGGGTGTGTACCCGGGGCTGCTGCAGCTCCGCCTTTGTGTTTGGTGCTGTGGGTTCTGGTTGATTGTGCTCTTCTTGAATGCCTGCAGTCACAGACTCCAGGAAGGAGGGTGTTTGCTATTCTGTGGTTTTCGGCTGTCTGGATTGGTATGCAGTGTCTCCATTCCCTGCGCACCCCCTCTGCGTTCTCGTCATCCGCGAACGTCAGAGTGAAGACCGACAGCGCGCCCTCTGGCTCTCCTAGGGTTAGTCATCAAGCTTGCTGCTTCCACATCCCGAGGTTGCCTGGCTCTGTCCTCTCTCCTCCACCCCCTCTGCCCCACCCTGGATCCTGCCCTAGCAATCTATCTTTCACACGGCTGCCAGTGTGAGCCTGCCCCGCGGACCCCACCCCTGTCCGGGACTCTAATGTTGCCCTGATGCCTAAAGTATAAAATCCACTTTTTAACTCAGCATCAAGGTTTTTCACAGTCTAGGTCCAGGTTACTCTCAATGACCTCACCCTGCATCCAACATTCCAGGCATTTTTCTAATGTGCCCTGTACCTGCACGCTGTGGTGACTGCGGAGTCGCTGTTCTCTTTGCAGGAAATGCCTTTCCTCTCCTTCCCTGGACATGTACCTCTGATCTGCTTCCCTGATCCAGCTCAGATGTCCCTTCCTTTCTTCTCCAGACTGCAAGAATCACTCCTTCCTCTGTCGCCCCATGGATTAGAGTTATCTTTACAACTCTATAATGATTCTTGCTGTTGGTCTCTTTTTCTGGACTATGTCCATCTGTGCATCCTCACAGCCTGGCACAGTGCCAGGTACACAGTAGGTACTCAATAAATGTGTTGATTGGCTATTACAGAAACCCACTGATTCTCTGTCTCTTTCCCTTCACCAAATCAGATTTTCAAAGTGTTGGTTTATAACATACCTTCTGGTGATGTGGTGAAGGAGGCATCTGGCAGGGTCTGACTGTGGATCTTGGTGACTTGACAGGGATGGCTGGGAGAAATAGCTCCAGGTTGGATAAACCCTTGCTGTCCTGGTGTCCGCTGGGATGGAGGAGACTGTGGTTGTGGGTGGCCATTGATTAGCACAATGGGTATGTCCACCATGGAATTGGTGATGGATGGGGGGCAACTACTGGCATGCTCCTTGGCCAGGGGAGGGGAGTGGGTTGCTCTGGGCTGGCCCATGCTCAGAGCAGGATTGTTGGGGGTCTGGACATCGCTGGGTCTCATACACAGGGATACTGGGCCAAGGCTGTGGAGGCTGGAGGAAGAGCTGGCTGGGCTTTCCAAGGATCTAGAAGATGACTGAGGGCTGGAGATGCTGGAATGGAGGAGGGACTGGCTGCTGTAAGGGAGAGAGCAGGAACAGGGTGTTAGGGAATCAAGGTGGACACTTAGGGCCAGAGCAAGGTTCTGGAATCTAGTGATCTGGGAGCCATGGTTTTGGCCAAATAGATCACTCCATATTTCCAAGATATGCTGAAGGACAGAGAAATCTAGCTATAGGGTCTTTGGTCACTTAAAGTAGCCATAGGGCTGACTCCTTTGCAGGTCACATGGCTTAGGTTGACTGGGTTCCCTCTGCCTTCGCAGTCAGGCAGGTCTTCCTGAGCTGTCACATTAGGTTGTGCTCTGCCCATCACTCCCAGGAGCCCTTCAGAAATGCTGGACCTAGGCTGGGCATGTCCATGCTAATCCATAGGCAACTCTCCAGTTGGTGCGGGAAGCCAACTCAGCATAACAGCTGGTGAGCATGGCTGTGGAAACCCCTGTCTCTTTGCCAGGGACTTCCTTGGCCAGTGGCATCTTTGAAGTGGCCAGATAGGGGTCCTGTGGCTTGGTCTTCCTGGGGCAGGATGAGGTGTTTAGTTTTTTTTTTTTTTTTTTAAGGGACAGTGAAAGTGAGAGAATTAATTTTATTTAGTTTTTCACGTGGCCTTTGTTGCTCTGACACTTTGTTGTGTATGTGGTGCTGGGGTTCAAACCTGCATACGTGTGCATGCCAGGCAATCACCATAACTGCTGAACTACTGCTCCAGGCTTGTGTTTTGGAGTTTTAAAAAGCCCTCTCTTGAGATGAGTTTTGCTGGGACTGGAAAGGAGACAGGTGAGTAGTAGCTCTGTTCTCAAAGGCAGATCTAGGCACAATGTTTGAATTATATTCTAAATGCTTGAGGAAAATGTGAAATCTCATTGGCTATGATGGCAGAAAGAGACAACGTTCATCCTTTTAGTCTTAGTGCCTGCTCAGAGTTTGCTCAGACAGAGCCAGGGTGCCCTGTACAATTTTAGGATCTGTGTGCTTGTGTGTGCATGAACGTGCGTGCTATGGAGCGAGGGCAGAAACTATGGAACTTACCTGCCAAACACGTAGCTCACGTCAGATGATGGGCTGGCTGATAGCACAGAGACCCTGCTGCCCCGTTGTGGGGCCACGGCCCTCAGCTTCTTCTCCAAGCCTGGAGAAGCCACCAGTGGAGACCCCAAGCCATGGGAGCCTGAGGCTCTGCTCCCCATGCTAGGGATGGAGATGCTGGGGGAGGCGGAGGGGTGAGAGGAGGCACCCCGGCCCTGGCTCCCAGAGAAGATGAGGCTCTCACTGCTGCTCCGACTCTCTCGGGGAATGTCTCTGGAAAGGAGAAGGCCACCACCACGTGGGGAGCCGAAGGGCGGGGTGACAGATGGGCTGGAGCAGCGCTGGGGACCATCGTGGCACCTTGATCTAGTGGAGGTCACTTCGATGTACTTTATATCTTTGGAGAGAAAAGCAGAACATTGGTGAAATCTGGAAATGCTGGAAGGAGCCCTTGGGTCTCTCCTCTGTTACACAGATGAGGAAACAGGCCCAGAATTGGGATTAGCACACAATTCCACCTTCACAGCTCAATTCCAAATTCGCCCTTTCTGTAATATTATTGTCTCTTAAGTGGGGAGAAGTGGCCTTGGACTCTGTCACTTGAGGTCTGAGAGCTTGGTCAAGTGACTTTGCCACTTACAGTCTCAGGATCCTGTGGAATGAGGCTACCATGCCCAGCTTCTTGGTGACACAGGAAAGATGAAATGAGATTGGTGTAGGCACACAGCACTGGATCTAGCACTTAGTAGGTGTTTATAATCTGGGAGATCATCTCTGTCTTTTTGCCAGTGAGAAGGCTGCTTCTCTGTCTGTACCCATAACTAAGGCCAGGGTTCTCAAGTTCAGTCACACCCTAGAATCATCCATGAGATGATAAAAGTCCCATTGCCCCGTGCTAATTAGATCAGAATCTGTAGGGTGGGCCCAGGTCTCAGGTTGATTTGTTGACTTGTTTTCTTAGTTTCCCAGGTGATTCTGATGCTTGAGCCTTACCACTGTGATTCATGGCCTGTCTGTACCACATCACCTGGGAGTTGGCTACATGGGCTCTATCCTAGGCTAATGGAATCAGAATTGGCATTTCTATTAGTCCCTGGGCACCTGGGTGCAGAGCAGAGTTTGAGAACTCCGCTTTTGAGTGGGAACTCCCTAAGGCAGGGCTGGCTGTGGTGCAGCACCTTGGACCTTCCCACACTCATTGACTGACTGATTACCCAACATGCCCCTGCTGCAGATTCACTCACTTCTGTGCCCCGATGGGGGCACTCAGGACTCCTGGGTTTCTGACCCTGTTCTTCCACCAGAGATGGAGTAGGGTGCCCTGAGGTTTTCCTGTGGAGAGGATGGGCACTCCTCCTCCCAACCTGGGGAGGGGAGCTGACCTAGTGCTATGCCAGCAAAGGCAGAAGGTGGGGGTCGCCAGCTGGCGCCTTCTGGAGGGCTATGAGTCAGACTCAGGGAGAACCTGCACCCTTGGCTCCTGTCTGCCAACCTCCCACCTGCCCTGGGTCTGGCATAGTCACCATCCCTCCCACTGCTAGACTGTGGAGTCCCAGCTTGCCCCAGCCAGCTCCTGGGTAGGGCCTCCTGGCCTCGCTCACTCTTACTGCCTCTGTCTGAGCCTGTTGGGCTGGGCTGGAGGGGGGGTGTTGCACCAGGTGATTGGGACTGGCGGGCTGACCTGGGCTTGCTGTCCTAGTGGGTGGAGGAAAGGCCTTGCTTTGTCACTTTCCAGCCAAGAGACATTGGGTAGCTTACATAACTTCTCTGAGCCTCAGTTTCCTTTTCGACAAAGTGCTGATGCAAACCCAACCTCCAGGAGATTCACATGAAGAACAGCCCGGAGCCTGGCCCATGGCAGGTCTGAAGGAAGGAGCATTCCCTACCTGCCTGCTTGTAGGGGGCAGTTCTGGCAAATGGAGTACTCTCTGGCTAAGGAGGACATCCTTCTGCTTAGGCAGATGAGAGCAAAAGGAGAATATTTGGAGAAGAGATCTTGGAGTGGGGTGGATTCTTCTGGAAGGCTGGCAAATGCAGCTTCTGTTTTTATGGGACTTTACAGCGTTTATATCCGTAACTACCTTTGGCCCTCATAACAGCCCTTAGGCAAGACAGGCCTTGTTTTTACAGGAAAGGAAACTGAGGCTTGGAGATAAGTGGGAATGTAGCTAACAGTTCTTGCACAATAATTTTTAAAAATAAAGAATGGTGGGGCTGGAGCGGTGGCTTAGTGGTTTCGGCACTTGCTTGGCAAGCACGAGGACCTGGGTTCAAACCCCAGCACCACGTACACAACTAAGTGTTAGAGCAACAAAGACCATGTGAAAAACTAAATAAAGTTGTTTCTCTCTTTCTCTGTCTCTCTCACTGTCCCTCTCTTTAAAAAAAAAAAAAAAAAAAAAAAAGAATGGTATTTGAGTGTATGTGCCAGCATTGCTGCAAATGTTAACTGTACTGTCTCATTTAACTTTCACAACAACTCCATAGAAGTAGGAAATATTAATTCCCATACAATAAATAAGAAATCAAGGCTCAGCAAGGTTAAGCAAGTTGTCTAAGGCCACATAACTTGAGAGTGGAGGAACCCAATTTCTGCTCCTAAGCTCTGTTTATACCTTTTCCAGGATGAGGAGGGAGCTCCTTGGGACTTCATTTCAAAGGACAGCTTGGTTGCTTTGGGAAGGGCTTCCTGGCCTGGTGAAGTTCCTGGTCCCTGCTTCCTAGGTCATATAAATGCCCAACAAAGACCTCGCAGGGGGTGATGAGCAGGCAGAGTGAGGTGGGAAGGGAGGGGAGGAGCCCTGGCACTGAGTCACCTCCCACTGCTGTTCTGAGGTGGAGATGGCTGCAGAGGTGGGAGCCCCCACCACATCACTGGGACGCAGTCACTGTTTACAGGCCTGTGGGGCAAGTCTGAGCAGGGCAGTGTGGGTGCGGGCGCCAGCGGCAGGCTGGGCTGGTGGAGGGAGGGCATGTGGGTGGGGGTTGGGGAGACAGTTATTAAACACCCTTCCCTCGGGACTGGCAAACAGCCTTGCCTGGCAGAAATTACTGGAAAATGAAAAGTGGGGGCCTGTTCCAAAGATGGGGTGGGAGGTCATGGGAGAGAGAAGGGATATGGTGTTTGTTCTTGGGAGCCAGATTTCCTGAGGGATGGGGACTCTGCAGGGCAGGTCCAAGGCAAGGTGAGCTTGAGGCGGAGGCAGGGGCTGTTGGCCAAGGGCTGAGCCTCAGAAGGGGAGCCCACAGGCTGCCTCCAAACACAAATTTTGTGATGCTCCAGCAGGCAGAAAATTAGCCCCAAGAAATAGAAAAGATGGGATCATGGACTTTGCTTTTGGGTGCTGGGGATGGAATCCAGGGGCACTTCACCACAGAGCCACATCCCCAGTTCTTTTTCTTTTCTTTTCTTTTTTAAATTTTGAGACAAGGTCTTGCTGAATTGTTAAGGCTTACCTTGAACTTACAATCCTCCAGCCTCAGTCTTCTGAGTAGCTGAGATTACAGGCGTGTGTCACCACGCCTTGCAGGAACGTGGACTTTGAGGTCTGACTTATGCTCTCCCTGGCTGTGTGACCATGGACCATTGCTTTCCTCCTTGAGCCTCAGTTTCCTTGTCTATAAAATGAGGGTACCACTATTTCCCTTATGGAACCGTGCATTACATGGTCTAGTCTTTTTAACCCCCACCCCTCCTCTAGGGGAGGTGTATAGGATTGCTAATAGTTGAGTTAGGACAAGGAGGAGCAGTGAACATCTACCTGTGAGCACACTGCCAGGATCCTCACCTTCAGCAACCCCAAAAGGGGAGGATGAGATTGCCAAGCAGTCTGTGTGCAGAGGAGCCCTCCATATTTAATGTGTAAGAGAACTTACCACAATGACCAGAATTAATTCCACTGCCCTGGGCCTGTGAGAGCTTTGTCACCAGTGATTGTGGGCTGAGGGCAGGCTTGGGGAGGCTAGAGATGCATGGAAAGGGTATAGCAGACCCCATCATGGGCAGGTGCCTGACATTCTTGGTGACAGTAGAAAATTTCATAAAGGGAAGTTAACTTGACTGGGCTGTTTTCGGGGGCAGTGAGGTCCTAGGCATGAGAGGTGTCCAAGCAGGGGTTAGAGGAGGGGATATTTCCCCTCTCTCCGTCAGAAGGAGCTACAGCAGAGCTAGTCAGCTTTGTTAGGACCCTCTGGCCACTCTCAGCATGGCTGATCCCCAGAGTTGGGTGGACCCATGCCCACAATGCCAGGCATCTGAGCACAAGGACTACTGCCCATCAGCCCCGTCCATGGAGGAAGGGCCTGGTTGTCATCAACCCCCACAGCATGCATGTGGATGCTGTAGAGAGACTGGTCTTGCCCCGGCTGGCCTTGGACATGTGGAACCCCTGCCTTGGGGCATGAACAGTAAAACCCTGGGCTTGCTCCTGCCAGCAGTGATTAGGCCCAAGACGCTTCCCTGCAGTGACATGCCCATGACTGGTCTTAAACAGCAGGAAAGCTCTGGAGGGGGGAGGCAGGTCCTTTCACAGGCCTGGCAAGCAATGCTTGGTGGGAGGAGGGGAAGCAGGCTGAAGGCCAGGAGCTGGGGCAGCCTAGGGCAGGGGTGCTGGGCTGACCTCCACCCCAGAGCCCAAACCTAGCCCTGGGGCTGGGCCTCCATGCAATCCCAACATTTAATAAAACAGCCATTTGGAATGACTCACAGTGTGCCAGGATTTGTGATACTCAGCCAACAAATGCAATTTCTTTTAATCCCTGAAACAACCCTTTGAGGTAAAAACTCCATCTTACAGATGAGGAATCTAAGACCCAAGGTGAAGTAAACAGCTTGTATAAGGTCTGCCTGACTCCAGTGATTAGGCTAGACTGCCTCCTTCCTCAACTGCCATACAACTGCTTTTTCTTCAGGGCATAAAATTCTCATCTCATGGGTGTGGGCTGGGAGGATGGAAGATTCTCTGGAAAGCACTCATCACAGTGGCTGGTATATAATACATGCTCAATAAGTGGAAGTTATGATGGATTCTTTCCATAATTCTAACTGCACCCCTTGCTCCTGCTGCTGGTTTAAACCCCTGGAAGCCTCAGTCTTCCTGTCTGTCTAATGGGGCTGTTGTCCTTTGACCCTTATCCTCAGCACATTCTTGAAACTTTGTGTGGGAAACTAAATCCAGATGTAGGGATTTTGAGATTCCCTTGAATTCAGTGGTGAACTGGTGTTGGCTTGCACAGGCTTGTTAAGTGCTGATTGTTAAATTTTCAAGACTTTTTCCAGCCAGCTGGTTGCTAAACTCAACCATTATTAAAAATTACATTATGTAAACTTACAATGAAATTACTTATATTAAAAACAAAGGTAATAAATACTCAAAACCCATAACATCCCAATTATTTCCTTCCATTTGCTATGATCTGTGCCCTGAAGGTTTTTTGGGGTTTTTTTGGCACTGGGGATTGAACCCAGGGGTGCTTAACCACCAAGCCAAATCTCCAGCCCTTTTTATTTTTTATTTTGAGACAAGGTCTTGCTAAGTTGCTTAGGGTTTCACTGAATTGCTGAGGGTAGCTTTGAACTTGTAAACCTCCTGCCTCAGCCTCCCGAGTCTCTGGTATCACTATACCCCGCTGCTTTTAGGATTTTGCATCAGTTATAATGGCCTGGTGGGCTTGCTATGGAAGAGCCGGCTTCTGCACGTCTCTCTAGCTGCACATTTCATGACATCAAGTTGGTAGCTTGAAACTGGCCACGGTGGGAGAATTTACACTGGGAAAATAGGCAAATGCTTCTAATCAGGGCCTTTTGCCCCTACCCTCCAACTAGGGGGCGCTGTGTGTAAACATCCACCAGTGTCCCACTGCTTGAGCACAATAGGGTTCCTTCTCTAACCAGACTAACTCTGCCTCTCCAACGCCACTACATACAACTTGGACCTCTCCTGAAAGACATTCCCCTAAACAGGGACAAAGGCCCAGACAGCAGTCCTATAATAATGTCAGGGGGGGTCAAGTCAGGATCTAAAGAGATACCACAGAATGTAAGATTCAGGGAGTCCATATTTATAGAGCTCTTATTTATATGCATGGCATCATATGAAACACTTATATGTATTAGCTTACTGAGAATCTCATTTTAAAAAATCATACAAAAGAGGTTTCCATCACTTTCCAAACTCAGGAATCAAATAGAATAGAACAGTGAGGGAAAATCTGTATTTATGCCTTTTGCATAGCAGATAAAATAGAGAGGTAAGTAACTTGTTTAGGGCTGCACAGCACCTCCCCACAGTGTCACCTGTTCCTCTGATTCTATAGGAAAGTCCTTCTTCCTCATGAGGTCTTGTCCCCAGCCCTCTGCTAACACTGTGCCCCAGGTCCTTACCCAAGGCTTCAGTTTCCTCTTTCTTGCTCCTCAAGGTGGTGCTTTGGGCAGGCTCAGCCTGGGGGCCACCAGCACTTGAAGGAAGCAGCTGAAAGGTGGGGTCCAGTTCTAGGATCATCTGGTTGAGGCTTTCCAGCGAGAAGTCAATGTAGGAGTCAAGGTCCTGTGTGGTCCCCAAGGACTGTTGCTGGAGGCTGTGGGCTTTGGCCTCTGCCTGTGGGGTCTTCTGAAGCCTGCTGTGTGGCCCCTTGCTGGGTGTGGGGGCCATCAAGGCCTGAGCTCCCCAGCCTTCCGTGGTGTAGTAAGGACACTGGGGTGGCAGGCTGGGGCCAGATGCTGGGTGCAGGGCCATCCTGGGTTCCTCACAGGGAGCCAAGCCGACCGCATGGCCTCCCGCCAGCAGGGGGCTGGACATCACCTGGGACATGGTGGGGGTGGCGACCTGGGTGATTTACCTCTGGCTCCCAATTAGCTCACTTACATCCCAGATTTATCACTTGTCAACAGGATCTCCCAGGACCTGAAAGAGGAGGGGGTGGGAACTGAGTTGCTTTTGTAGGTAAAGCTCCTGCCTCTGTTCCCCCAAGCAAGTGCATATATTCATTCATTCATAAAAGTCTGGATGCCTGGGTTTGCATCGTGACTTCACCATACTCTAGTTGTATGAGTTTGAGTGAGTTAGCTTTTCGGTGCCTCAGTTTCCTTATTTATGAAATAAGCTCGTACTTGTGATAGGTCTAGAACAGAGGCTGGCATGTCATAAGCACAATGCAAGTGATTGTTAAGTAACTTTGATAAATGCTTATAGCCAGGCAGCATTCAGAACAACAGGGACGGGGTGTGCAAAGGTCTAGCAGGAAGACCAGGGTGAGACACCCAGGGACCTTGGATGGATGCAGGGAAAGAGAGGTGGGAGAGGCAGGCTAGCCATACCCTGCAGAGACTCAACCTTGAGGGCAACAGGGAGCTTCAGAAGCTTTTTGAGCAGGAGCGTGACATCATCAGACCAGTATTCACTCCCTGAAGGCTCATCCAGGAAAGCGATGTCCCAACTTTCTCGATTCCTTTACTGTGGAAGCTTCTTCCTGTGGCCTGACCTTAATGTCACATGCTAGTTTCTCATAGGTGGGAATGGGAAGGTGGTAAGAGGCTGCCAAGAGGACTCTCTGGAGCTAGGACATGCTGGCCACACTCCTGCCTGCCTGCCCGCGCCACCAACTCTCCCCTTTTCCAAGCTGGCTCCTCCTCCACATTCTGCTTCAGAGCCAGACTAGTACTGGAAAAGGCAGCCTTATGAAAATGAAGGGAAAGCAGACTCTGGAATTTTGAGGGTTTACATTTTGAGTCCCAGCTCAACAGCTCCTTCTGGTGTGACTCTGACCCTCTGTTTCCTCATCTGTGAGACAGGCATGAGAACTCATGTCTTGCTTCCTCCCAGAGAGTGCTATGGAAGCAATGAGGTCCACTGCTTGTGAAAGCATCTGGACAATTCTACTTAGGAGCTGGGCACATGGAGAATGATGCCTTCATAATGGTGGCTCCCATTTATTGAGCCAGGCAGTGATCAACAAGATTTGCACAGGAGTTACATTTGGTAACTCAACCCTCTCACAATCTGTTATCAGTCCACTTAGCAGATGAAGATATTGAGACTCAGAAAGGCTGAGAAACCTGCATAGGCCACACATCCAGAAAGATGGTGCACTTGGGCTACAATCCCAGGCCTTGGGACTTTGGAATCTTAACTCCTTTCGCCACATGGAGTTCAAGTGCAGAGAAACACCTGAGACTCACAGAGGGGCAGGATTTGCCCAAGGTCGCACAGTCAGCTAATGACAAAAGCCAGGCCTTTCTCTCCCCTCTGTAGGCTCCTTGCCAAATTTCTCCTTGGCTGAGACCTGGAGGGGGTGGCGCATCCCCTAGCGGTGTGGGAAGCGTGTCTATAAATGGCAGTGGAAAGGAGTTAGCCTCTCGGCTCCTTCCTGGGGGCAGCCGAGGACACAGAGCCAGAGCTGCAGCTTTGTCCACACCAGCTCCAAGAGGGCTGTCTTTGTTGGGACAGGACCCAGAGCACCCTGCAGGGTTCTGCAGCCGGGCCCAGAGAGGATGCTGAGGCCACTGACTTTGCACTGGGGGACTGGGTCTCCCCTGGATCAGGGCCCAGGATGCCTGACTACTGATTTGGACACGGCTTTTGTGCCAGCTTGGACAGTGTCCTTTCCTTTCTGGGAAGGCCTCACTGGTCTCACCCGCATAATGAGGATATGATAATATGATTATAACAGACACTTAAAATTTTCATTTTCTCAGCAGTTCTGTGAGGTGGGTGCCGCAGGAGAGGTTGAGTGACTTCCATAAGGGTGGAACAGGGTTTGCACCTGGGCACCCTTGGCTGTTCTGTCCCGCACGCTCCCCCTCTTGCTGCTGGGCTACAGTTAAAGTTTAAGTCCCCATCTACCTACCCCTCCTGTGATTCTGGAACTGAGCAAGGGCCAATCAAATCTCTTTTTCAAACTCTTCTCACTTTTAGCCCTCCCCAAGTCACCACTGGACCTCCCAGACAGGGGTCGAGCTTCACTCTGGTATTCCCAGACGCTGCCCCCTTTCCCAGTCCCACCAGCACACATGACTAGCTCGTCCCTTCCTGGTCCTTCTTGTTCTAAGCATTAGGGAATCCTGGGCCCCTGACCGTGTGTGAACAGCGGAAGGGAGGGCTCCAGTCAGCTCTGTCCTATTTACAGGTCTCTCCCATGCTCTCCCTCTTCACATTCTGACTCCAGTCTCTTTCTTTGTTCCAATGAGTCCACAGACAGGGTGAAACTGGGACCCTGGCAAAATTTCTCTTCCCTTGATTCTTTTTCCCCTATAAATGCAGGTCAGTGAAAGGAGAGGGTGAAGTCTGTGTCCTCCCCACAGCACATCACCTCAACAGCTCCTCCCTCCATCCTGTCCTCACAGCCTGCCTCCTGATGGTCTCATCCCCTCCACCCAGACCCAGTGAGGCAGGACATGGAAGGACAGGTGCCTGGCTCAGAAGGGCACTGTGCTCTGGCTGGGAGGCAGGTGTTGGGTCTGGTCCCTTCCTAAGCATCTGTGAACTCACGTTGGTCGATTTCCTTCCCTGGACCTCAGTTCTCTCACTAGTACCCCAAGGGTACAGACTAGCACCCCTAGAGTGCCCACCTCAGGGTCTGTGATGCCATCTCCCATCCACAGCCTCCTCATTTCTCTCCACCTTCCCTCTGCGCCCCAGGAGAGCTAGAGAAACTGAGGATAACAAGTTAAATAAGTCAGGGCAAAGGAGCTGTGTCCCTCAATTTTCCTTAAAGAATAAAGGCCCCTACCTGGTGTCCGCGGGCAGGCAGGCTGCTTTGTTCACTGCTGGCTCCAGGGACCCAGACGCTCAGAGTCCAGGTGAGGAGTAAGCGGAGGCAGGCGCGCTTCACCTCCAGACCTGCCTTAAGAGCAGCCCAGAGGGAGGGCCCTGCACGTGGCCTTGACAGCGTCAGGCCCCGCCCCTGCTGGGTTCCCTGGAGCTCAGGTGGGGCGGGCAGCCAGGCCAGGGGAGGAGCAGTCATGGTTGGCGGCCTGGCTAGGCAGAGGCTGGGGCGGGGCGTGTGTTCAGGGCTCCCAAGCTCCCCGCGTGGCCCTTTGGGTGCAACACATGGTCAGGGAGCCCTTGCTTGCACAGGGCATTGCTAGGACCAAGGTGTGCTGTGGGCCTCCCTGTCCTCCAGTGTGCCAGCCTCAGGGAGAGAACGTGAGCTGGCAGAGCTGGCAGAGAGGGAAAGCCTTGGATGGCGGTGGGCAGAAGACCCTTCTCCAGCCCCCCACCCCCACCCCCTTGTGTCTGGCCTGGGTCCCACTGTAGCAGGCACAGGGGTGGGGCCTCCGGGAAGCAAGCTGGGCACAGGTCTTTTCTTCTTTCCTTTTCAGTGATAGCTCCCATCCTGGGAATGGGGCTTCCAACTTGATGGTGGGAGGCTTGGATCTTGAAGGGCTTTGGAGGAGGCTTGTAGTCCACTTCCTCATGACCTGGTCTGTGCCCAGGTGGAGGCTCTGTGGGGTGGGATGAGGACAGGAAGTTGCTCCCTCCTTTTTCATGACTCCAGTTCCCTCCCTGTTGTGGGCTGGGGGTCCCAGGATGCTATGAGAGGATTTCCAGTCACAGTGGTCGAGGGGCACGGGGGGCACAGCCCATCTGGACAGGTAGTTGAAGTGAGGGAATGGGCAACATCTCCACCCCAAGGACTCAGGGTGACCCCCATCAGGGGTGAGTTGCCCAGTGCCCCCGTTGTGCCCTGTGGACTGCTTTCGGGCCTTGCAGTTTTGGGTGCCCTGTGATTTTGCCAAGGCATGATGAGCCAGCATGGTGTGAGGTCAGTTCGTGAAGCTGTACAGAGTTGTACAAGGTCCTCTCTGTTGATGGTGGCATTTAAAGGTGTGCTTGGGTGTCTGTGAAGCACAGCTGGCACAGGGCTGGGTGAGTAGCTGTCTTCGAATGAGGACAATGGCACTGTCTCCCTTGGGAAAGTTGCAAGCTGAGGTCCTCAGCCTTGAGGCTGCAGGTCAGGACAATGGGTGGGTGAGAGAGACGACTTCTGAGTTACTTGGGTGGAAGGGGCAGATGACCCGGAGATGAAGTGCTGGGCCAGGATTGTGGCAGCTCCTGGCTGTCCTATCCTGGAGCCAAGGACAGCCCTTGCAGCAGCTGAGGGGCCTTGAATGGAGCCTCTAGCCACAGGTTCCCATGCCTGACGATTATAGTCTTTCTTGGCAGGTTGACTTTTTTTTTTGTACTAGGATTTAACCAAGGGCGCTTTACTACTGAGCCACATCCTCAACTCCTTTTATTGATTTTCACTATTATTATTATTTTGGTACTAGGATTGAACCCAGGGGTGCTTACCTACTGAATTATATTGCTACACCTCTTACAGTTTGTTTTTGTTTATTTTGAGACAGAGTCTTGCTAAGTTGTTTACAGCCTTGCTATGTTGCTGAGGCTGACCTTGAACTTGTGATCCTCCTACCTCAGCCTCCTAAAATCCCTGGATTACAGGTGTGTGCCACTACACCTTGGTTCATGTCCAGCTTCCTACAGCTTACCTGGTCCCGGAATACTATTTCTGGTTTCAGCTGCTCTATAGATCCTGCTCAGTCCCTCTCTGACCTTTGACATGATCAGCCTCCCTAAGGGATGGGATGGCATTTCCTTCTCTATCTACTAGTAGGATTATGTGAAATTTCTTTTCCAACCTGTTATGTTAATGGATTTTCAAATGTTGAACCAGCCGTGCACACCTGAGATAAATCCCCCTTGGCTATGGTGTATAATTCATTTTAATTATTGTTGGATTTGATTTGCTAATATCTTATCAAGGAGTTTTGTATCTAATACTCATGAGATATTGTTTTGTAGTTATCTTTTCTTTTAATGTCTCTGATTTTGGTATTAGGGTAATGCTAGCCTTATAAAACAAGTTAGGAAGTATTCTCTCTGCTGGTATCTTCTGAAAAGAGGTTGTAGAGAATTTCATCCTTAAATGTTTGGTGGCTTTCACTAGTGAAACCATCTGGTCTGGCAGTTTCTGTTTGGGAGATGATTACAGTTACCCCACCCCCTGCCCTGCTCCTGTATCCACAGGTTTCACATTCTTGGATTCAACCAATTGAGGATTGAAAATAATCAGAAATGTTGTTTTTTTCCTCATTATTTCCCAAATGATACAGAACAACTATTTACACGGCATTTCCATTGTACCAAGTGTAAGTAATCTACATATGATTTAAAATATACGTGAGGATGTGTATAGGTCATATGCAAATACTACATCATTTTCTATGAGAGACCTAAGCAGCCACAGATTTTGGTAGATCTGGAACCAATCCCCTGAGGATACCCAGGGATGATGATAATTGTTGGTTTATTTTCTTTGATAGATATAGGCCTAGTTCTGGTGTTTCTTTTCAACCTCAAAATATGGCCAAAGACAACACACTGTACTACATCTGTTTTTTTTTTTTTTTTTTGAGTGAGACAGTGAGAAAGAGAGAATCAATTTTATTTAGTTTTTCATGTGGCCCCTGTTGTTCCGAGACTTCCTTGTGTATGTAGGGCTGGGGTTCGAACCCGAGTCCTCACTCATGCCAGGCAAGCGCTGTAACTGCTGAGCCACCTCTCCAGCCCTACATCTGTTCTTCCAGAGAAGGAATTCCAAGGAGATTGTTTTTTAAACCTTAGTCTTTTTGATGTATCCTGCACTTCTCTCACTAGCGAAGAGTGAAACTGATCAAGCAGGGAGGGCTTGCCAGCTGGAGGGGCAGCATGGGCCAGGCCAGAGTGTTCCCAGGACCGTGGAGTGGTGTCTGTAGGGGAACGCAGGTGAGTGTGGGAAGTGCTGAGAGAAGAACCTGGAGAGACGGAGAGACGGTGTGTGCAAGAAGCTCTGGACTCCAGCTGACCTTCCATCGAGCCTTTCTGAGCCGCAGAGGGTGCACTGGGATGTGACATTTCTCAGACTCTTGCCACTGGAGTCCTGGCTATACAGTAGGTTCTGAACACTGAATGGACTTGGGGACGTGGATTTGCCGCTGCTCAGATTAGCCAGTGTGGCGTCTGTTGCCTGCAGTGACCTATACAATGGGTTGTGGGCAGGGGGCAAAGTCCAAGCATCCTAGATTTTCTGTGGGGGGCAGTAGAGACACAGGTAAAGCCTGTAGGTAGGAAAAATCAGGGAGGGAATGACAAGAATATATTGGAGCCTTAGGACGATCCTTTTGCCTCAGGGAAAGGCTGAGCCCCCTGAGAGGTAGCAGACGTACAGGCCTTATTGTTTTCTGGAATCCTCTCTTAGGAGTGAATACAGATACAACAGACTGGGGAGAGATGTTCTTGCTGCTAACTTGGGCGTTTAGCCTCCTAGACATTCTAGGCTTTATTTGCAGCATGTAACTTTGGAATTGATAGTAGGAAGGACTTCCCAACAGAAACAATAACGAGTTTCAGTAACCAAAACACAGGCTCTGCATCAAGGTCCAGAAAGAGCTGAGCAGGTAAAAGTCCAGACCTAGCCCTCTGGATGTCTGGATTCATTCTTAGTCTACATTACCGGTAGGCTTTCTGTCCCCTGTTGAGTGGGAGGGGATAAGGAAGAGTAGAGAGGTTCTAGTTCCAGGGGAAGGGATTACAGCCTTCATTCTCTGCTCTCAAATCTTACTCTTTGGGACCTCTGACTTCTCACCTATAAAACTCAAGTGCCTGAAATCCTAGCTGACCCTTTGCCCCTGCAGGGCAGGCAAGGCCCAGTCCAGGAACATCTTTATTATGAAGGTCCACACCCAGGAAAGGGTGAGCCCCAGGGTTCCAAGCCAGAAGGGGAGGAGCCCTTAGGCGCTGCTACCAACATCTTTGAACAACTTCATTGTTTACATATCCCATCAGTAAAAAAAAAAAAAAAAAAAAAAAAATTGGAGGGCTGGAGTGGTGGCTCAGTGGTTACTGCGCTTGCCTGGCATGCGTGAGGACATGGGTTCGAATCCTAGCACCACGTCCACAACAAAGTGTCAGAGCAACAAAAACCAGATGAAAAAGTAAATAAAATTGATTCTCTCTTGCTCACTCTGTCACTGTCCCTTTCTCTTAAAAAAAAAAAAAAGTTGAGCAGCCACCATGAGATCTATTTATTTATGAGTCATATACATAAAACTTTATAAGTTATATATGTGAGCTACATATAGGAATGTATGTTAGTGCTTACATTATGAAAATATACATACATTAAAACATGTTATGGCCACCGTACATATATTCATAAACTACATGTACTATGTGAATTATAAAACTCTACGTAGAAATGAAAGAATATATAATAAATATAAATAAACAAAAATTTAAAGAAATTTTCATGGTGTTTCATTTAATAAAAATCTCTTTTTGCTCTCACAATGAGAGCAACATGATTGAATATGCTTGTTTATTTTTTAAAATTCTGGTTTTACACTTTGCGGGACAGTGATTTGAATGTCTCATTCTAAATCCGGTTTATTTCAATATTCAGTTTTAATGGCTGTCACAGTTGAAAAGGAGGCCTCACAAAGACACCTAGATCCAGATGGACGAGGTGCATTGTGGGCTCAGCTCATTAAATCATGACATTAATTTTCAATTTTCAATTCCATCCTCCAATTATGCAAAGGTTTTGTTCAAAATTGGCTTGCAAATTTCCATCTTCTCTCGTGTCAATCAGTTGTTCTTGCAAAGAAATTGGAATATGTTGCATTTTAATACTTTCAGCAAATGGATTTCAAACCCACTCAAGCTCTTCATTTAGAAGATTTTTAAGCAAATTAAAATTTTCTTTTTTTGGTTCGTTGTTTGAAGGGTAGATATGAACGATCTTGGGAATACACAAGATTTTCAGCAAAAAAAAAAAACATATATATATATATTTGTGCAACAATGGGAATACTTTCAAACTTTATTTCCAAATGCAATATCATATTATTTTCCTTCCTCCAAAGTTCTTCTTCTGTATCTGTTTAAACTCTATCTATATCCTGATGAAAAGAGATTTCATCTTTGGAAATCTCTGCTGCAGTACTCAACAGATTGAACTTACTTTTCCTTTATGATATGACAAGTGAAACTGTCTTTGGATTGGGGGAAGCTGCTATTTTCTTGCTGTTTTAATGCAGAAATCTTTTTAGGTCGTTTGTTACCCCCTCCCCCCGTTGTTTTTTTTTTTTTTTTTTTAAAGAGAGATGGACAGAAAGAATCAATTTTATTTAGTTCTTCATGTGGCTTTCTTTGCTCCGAGACCTCGTTGTGTACGTAGTGCTGGGGTTTGAACTTGCGTCCTTGCACATGCCAGGTAAGTGCTGTCACTGCTGAGCCACCACTCCAGCCCTGTCCCCCCCCCTTTTTTTTTTTTTTTTTAAAGAAAAAGGGACAGTGAGAGAGACAGAGAAAGAGAGAAACAACTGTATTTAGTTTTTCATATGGCTTTAGTTGCTCCAACACTTAGTTGTGTACGTGGCACTGGGGTTTGAATCCGGGTCCTCGTGCTTGCAAGGCAAGCGCCAAAACCGTTGAGCCACTACTCCAGCCCCTGTACCCCCTTTTTTATGAGGACTAAATAGTTTGAATCAGACATGATGAACCATAATTTCATTAGACTGGGCACTGTAGATATCAATATGTCACAATATATTGAAAATTGAGTGACAGAGTAAGGGCGTGACCCTGAAGTTCTCTGCCAGGTGGAGGGGCATCCTCACCCCTTCCAGAAACCCGCTAATGCAGGAGACATGACTGGCTAACAAGCAGGGCAGAATGAGGGGGCCTGGGTCAGTTTGCATGTTAAATATTAGATTGAATTTCCTTCCTTCCTTCCTTCCTTCCTTCCTTCCTTCCTTCCTTCCTTCCTTCCTTCCTTCCTTCTTTCCTTAAGAAAGAGGGACAGTGAGAGAGAGAGAGAGAGAGAAAGAATCAATCTTATTTAGTTTTTCATGTGGCTTTCATTGCTCTGACACTTTGCTGTGTACGTGGTACTGGGGTACAAATCTGCATCCTTGTTCATGCCAGGCAAGCGCTGTAACTGCTGAGCTAACTCTCCAGCCCCCTCTTTCTTTCTTTTGGATAAAAAAAAAAAAACTTTTATTTTTCCTTTTGGTACCAGGATTGAACACAGTAGGGCTTAACCACTGAGTCGCATCCTAGCCCTTTTTATTTTATTTTTTTTTTTGAGACAGGGTCTAGCTAAGTTGCTTAAGGCCTTGCTAGGTTGCTGAGGCTGGCTTTGAACTTGTGATCCTCCTGCTTCAGCCTCCTGAGCTGCTGCGATTACAGGCATTCACCACTGTGCCTGACCACTAAATCTATTAAATTCTAAAACTTTCCACATGCTGTGCAATGGTACTCGGAAATTAAATCTCTCTGGACTGAGAGGTAAACTGAGGCTGGGGAGGAGGTTGCTTAAGAGCCCCCTTGCCAGCAGGGTGACAACCAGACTGGAACTCAGGTCCTTGCCTTCTAGAGCATTCCCCTCATCTTGAGTGGGTGGATATGGAGGTGGTGCAGGGGATCAATGCAGACCCATTCTTGGAGCCCCCCCAGTGCTCTCCCACACTGCACATGAACCTGTGACCCCAGGAATACCTGTCTTTCTGTGTTCCAGGACTGGAACCTGGACATCTCCTCTGCTCAGTACTCTTTGGGGGACAGCACTGGGTAAGTCTCGAGAGCAGGTGCAGACAAGCTTCTGATGAGAACACTCGTTTCCTTTCCTACCTTCTTCCTCCCTTAGGACAGACAGAGTCAGGTCTCTCAGACTGAGAGTCTACATCACCTTGACTCTCTCTGGACCAAAGAATTTGTATTTGACTTGGGGATCTAACTGACTGATTCTTACAACTTAGAGAATTAGCCACGTGGATCTCCAAACCAATAAGCTGGGGGTGCGGTCTGCTCTGCTCTGTCCCCGCACTCTCCTTGGGGGAGGGAAAGTGTAGGGACCCTTTTGGGAAGCTTAGTGCTTAGTACCCATGTCTGGGAGCAGCAATGACCCAAGATGCTTGATCAGGAGTTTCCTAGCCTCCAAGACCTCTAGATGGGGTCAAGGACTGAGTTCTGGCCAATGGAATGTGGCCGAAGAGATGAAACTGTTCTATAACCTGGTCTGGTTCTAGAAAAATCTCCTTGGCTGGCTTTCTTCTCTGTCTGCTGGTAGGATGTGGAAGACCCAGAAGAGGTCTCAGCTCAGTGGAGTGCAATGGACTGGGTCTCTGCAGGCCTATGTGAGCAGGGCCTAGACCTCCTGTGCCCTCATGAGAAAGAAGTCCTTCATATGTGAAGCCACAGAGGTGTTGCAGTGAGCACAGCGGCATGGCAGCCTGGTTAGCAGTGCCTGATCCCAGAGGAGAAGTCTAGCGTCTTGAGTTCTTTAGGATTTTATGAGGCAACGTAGGAGTTAAAAGTTTGGGCTCTGGGGTCGGATTCCTAATAGATTCTGGGACAATGCTTTTAAGTTTCCGAGTCTCAGGTCCTCACCTGTGCTAGGGTGTAGATCATAGGATATTCGGGCAGCACTGCAATGATTGGCACACACTAAGTGTTCCACGAAGGTCATTGTGATTAGAGTCATTGGTCCTGATGGACTGTGAGGGAGTCTTCCAGGGCAGGGCCTTGCTTTGGTCCATCTCCCCGCTGAGACAGTAACAACCTCTGATGACAGCTGGCCTCTGCTCCAGCTTGTTCCTGGGTGGAGCGACTTGGAGCTTTCAGCTGTAACTCAGGGTCAGCAGGGACTTGCTAAGAAGGAATACCAGCAATGTGCTCTCTGGGAGAGAGGAATTCTGCCTGGGACTCAGGCCCTGGAAGGAGAAACGGCAGTATGTGGAGCAAAGAGGCAGATGGCTGATCTACGTTAAGCAAATTTCCCATGAGTAAAGTCCTGAAAAAGAAAAGAGAGTTGGCCATGCCTGGCTGCAGCAGGTGTCCCCTAACATTGTCCAGGTTTGGGGAAGGTCATAAATACAGGCAGTGGCAGGCATATCCCAAGACTTCCATTCCCTGGTTACTCAGTCAAATACTAATTCAAATACCGCTGTGAAGGGATTTTGCAGAAGTACTGAAGCCCCAGGTCAACAGATCTAAGAATACGCAAATGACCTCGGTGGGCCTGACCTCATCATTCAAAAGTGACCCTTTGCCAAGTACGCCTGTAATTCTAGTAGCTCAGGAGGCTGAGGCAGGAGGATCACAAGTTCAAAGCCAGCCTCAGCAACTTAGTGAAGCCCTAAGCAACTTAGTGAGATCTTGTCTCAAAAAAAAAAAAAAAAAAAAAAAGGGATAGGGATGTGGCTCAGTTGTTAAGCACCCTGGGTTCAATCCCAGGTACCAAGGGGTGGAGGGGGAAGTGACTCTTGGTTCATAGCTAGCAAGGAAATGGAGACCTTGTTCCTGAAACCTTGTGGACTAAATTCTGCCAACAATTTGAATGAACCTAGAAGTGAATCCTTCCTCAGAGCCTACACATAAAAACGAAGCCTCAATTTTGGCCTTGGGAGATTCCCAAGCAGGGAATTTGGTTAAACACACACAGGTATCTGACCTATGGAACTATGAGTTAATAAGCATGTGTTTGTTTGTTTGTTTGTTTTGTGATACTGGGGATTGGACCTTGGGACTTCAGCATGCTAGGTAAGGCTCTACCACTGAGCTACTTCCCTAGCCCTTTTTATTTTTATTTTGAAGTTCTTGCTGAGTTGCGGAGGCTGGCCTTGAACTTGAGATCCTCCTGCCTCAGCCTCCCAAGTCACTAAGATTACAGGCATGCACCATCATGCTTAACTCTGACTCTTCTTTTTGTCTCATTCCTGGTTTCATCCTGTAGCAGTGCAGGGAAGCCAAATTCTATCCACTCTCCTGCCAATAACTGTCCCTTCGGCCCTGGGTGTGGTTTACCTTTGAGGAAATGAATCCGGAGGACTTTTAGGCTTCTTTGGACAGAAATGCCCTGATCCTCTGTGTGCCAGGAGAGATCTAGGAAAGACACAGAGGCTCTGGTGGGTGTATCCCCTTGAACTCAGACTCCTCATTCCACTGGAGTGGCCAGAGCTAGGGACCCAGGGCTGGTGCTGTTCACTTTTTCCTTTTGTTGTGGTTAAAAAACATGCCATAAAACAGGTCATTAGTGACATTCAGCGTATTCACAATGCTGTGCAACCACCACCTTTGTCTAGTTTCAGAACATTTTATCATCCGGAAAAGAGCTCCATACTGATACCCATTAGGCTACCATTGTCCTTCCTCTCCCATAGACCCATAGACCGTGGCAACCACTAATCCGTGTCCCGTCTTTGTTGTTTTACATATTCTGGATATTTCACATAAGTAGAGTCGTACAATCACTTAGCATAGTGATTTCAGGTTGTTCCATATTGTGGCATTTGTGGCATGTAAAAATATTTTATTCCTTTTTTTTTTTTTTCAGTACTGGGGCTTGAACTCAGGGCCTCCCACATGCTAAGCAAACACTGAGTTACATCCCCAGCACTTTTTATTTTATTTTGAGACAGGATCTTGCTAAATTGCTGAGGTTGGCCTCAAATTTGTGATCCTCCTGCCTCAGCCTCCCAAGTTGATTGGATTATAGGCTTGAACCACCACTCCCAGCTACTGCATTCCTTTTTATGGCTAACATTCCATTGAGTGGCTAAGCCACTTGTGCAGGGTCCTTTCTTGCCAGGATCTAAGATGGTATTGAAATAGGCCAGGTGGGAGGAGAATTCAGTCGATGGCTCCACCTCTTTGTTCTTTTGTCCTCTGAACCTCTTCTTGTAGTTTATCACTCTAGAACATACTGCTTAGACCTGGGGATCCTGGGAGATGGCCAGTCTCACTGCATCCCCTGATCTTTGCAACCTGATCCTGAATCCTGCCCAGCAGTGGCCGCAACATTAGACACAGCTGGTGTGGACCCATCCCTGGAGGACGCCTCTGTTTTGGGGTTCCCATCTGTGTCTGGTCAGGGTGACCCAGCTCAGTCTGGAAAAAGCTGGAGTCCATTTCTGGGTTAGTTCTGAGGTCTCAGAGAGGGTGGAGAGGCTGGTGGGGAAGGAGTCCACAGTCTTAGGAGCTGAAATTGCTCAACCGCTGAGCCTGGAAGGCAGAGGGAGTCCAGCCTGGCACTGGGGGAAGCTGTCAGCCCCAAGAGATGCTTAGATCTTCACTTGTGGAGCTTATTTTCCAGAGAAATTTAATCCCACATTGTTTGTTCCCTGCTCCGCAGACGCCCTGGCTAAGGAAACCACGGGAATCTCATTTGAAGAGGAATTTGGCCCCTCGAGCCCCCTCCCCACTCACTGGTGGGAGGGTGCCAAAACTTCAGTCACTGCCACCACACCAGAAAACCCCAAGCCACAGGAATGCAATGGGGTCACCTGGGGATAGGGGGAGGTGTCTGGACAGTGAGTGGGGAGCGAGCCCATGGGTTGGTGTGGTGTGGGGGTCTGCTCTTTTGTGATCAGGGCCCTGGATTTGGACCCCCTTGACCTCTGTGTAGATCCAGGTTCTCCCACTCTGGTCACGAGATCTTGTTGGGTGGTCATACCTGTAAAATGGCGACTTTACACCAGGTCCATTCCAACTCAAAAATACCAGCACTCCAGCTGTGGCCCCACCAAGGAACAAGTCTGATCCCAGTCACAGATAAGAGGTGAGTGGGGAACGAGCACAGCATCGGGGACTGCAGCCCCCTCTATCCACACTCACCTGCCCACTCTGACCTTCAGCCAGACCCAGGTAAAGAGCTGAGCTTGGCAGAGAGGGGGACCACAGCAGGGTGGTAATGTGGACAGAGGGGAGTCAGAATTTTCTAGTCTCTGAGTGCTGCGGGCTGAGCTGGAAGGCACTTAGCATTCCTGACCCAGGTAAAGGGAAACAGACCAGTTATGGATCAAATGCTGCTCTGGGGGCTTCACATAGTTGATTGCTTTTCTCCTCACACTCTTATGGGTAAGGAAACTGGGACGGTGACTTACCTAGAGTAGCAGGTACTAAAGGCAGAGGCTGGATAGAGGACTGCAGTCCCCAATGCTGTGTCCTTTCCTTCCTTGCCTCTTATCCCTGACTGGGGATCAAACTTGTTCTTTGGTGGGGCCACAGCTGGACTCCTGGTATTTTTGAGTTTGAATGGACTTGGTATAAAAGTTGCCATTTTACAGATGGAGAAATTGAGGCTTAGAAGGGAAACAGTTTTTCCTGAGTCACCCAGACAGTTAGCGGATCCATCCCCTGATGCTTTCTGGCTATTTGGTCCACATGAGGAAAGCCAGGATCCCTGAAGCCAAGGCTTTTTTTAGTGTTCAGGAGGACCCAATCTCCTTGCTCTGACCAGGTCCAAAGCTTGTCTATTGGAAATTTCCTGCCTCTGGTCCCAAGAGACTGTGGCTGTTTCATGCACATTATCATGACAATGCTAGGTCCTGCTGGTAGAGTTGGGACTGCCACGCTGGCAGACGTTGTATTCTGTTTCTTGTCTTACCAGCCACGTGTCACCTGTATGGTGGCTCCATTCCACAGGATGGAAAGAGTCTCACCTGGCTCAGATGCTGTTACCTGAACCTGGTCACTTCATGCAGGGAGGGTCCTCTGGGACCAGTCTATGTGCCAAGTGCACACAGTTGGAAACAAAGTCCTCATGTTTGAGAAGGTCACAGTTAGTGGGGGAGGCGAACCTGAAGTTAACAGTGACAGTTGCTCTATACTGTCACTGAAGGAGGCAGTGCAGGGTGTGTGGGATAACCATGGCAGGCTTTCCAGAGGAGGCGAGACTGAGCTGAGATGAGAAGGAGTATTTGCTAGGTGGACAAAAGCAGAGGTCATTGGATTTAGCAAGTTGAGTAGCAAGTGCAAAAGAATGGACATGTATAAGGGGAATTTGGAACAAAAGAAAGATTAGAGCCTGGAAGAGTGGTGGCAGGCCTGTAATTCCAGCTACTTGAGAGGCTGAGGCAGGAGCAAGTTCAAGGCCGGTCTGGGCTACTTAGTAAGACCCTGTCTCAAAATAAAATACAATAAAATTTTAAAAAGGGCTGAGGAGGGGCTGGAGTGGTGGCTTAGTGGTTACAGTGCTTGCCTGGGATGCGTGAGTTCACGAGTTCAAACCCCAGCACCACATACACAATTAAGTTTTGGAGTAGTGAAGGCCACATGAAAAACTAAAACTGATTCTTTCTTTCTCTCTCCCTCACTGTCCCTCTTTCTTAAAAATAAAAAAGGGGGTGGGGTGCTGGGGAAGTAACTCAGTGATAGAACGCTTGCCTGTCATGTGCAAAGCTCTAGATTTGGTTCCCCAGTACTGGGGGAAAATGGTTGGAGAGTACAAGGTGTGATGGTGATTATGGTGGCATGGGGCCATTAGGCTGCTTCACGGGGATGCTGGATGTGAAAGTCTTTATTCCATGCGGAGCTGTTTGGATTTCATGCTCAGAGGAGTACAAAGGTGCAGGAGATGCCAGGTAGGGAAAGGATGCAACCAGATCCGTGTTTTGGAAAGTTCACCTGGGCTGCACTGGGACAGCTTGACGAGGTTGGGGAGGACAGCCAGGGAGCTGATGCAGTGACAGGGGTGAAGTAGAGGACAGAGAAGTGACAGGACCGAGGGCTTCTGTGGCTTGTTTGCAGGGTGAGAAGGGAATTGCCGTCTGGCTGGGTTGTGTGTAACTGGGGTTCCATTCATCGTGGCAGGGAAATGGGAGGTATAGGTTTAATGGTGGGGCTGGGGATTTAATAGATTAGGTTTGAGGACCTGATGATGTGTGTGCCTTTGGGACATCTGAAAGGGGAGGTCTGGGTAGCAGTTGATATAAAGATTTGGAGACCAGAAGAAAAGTTAGAGTTGGAGTTAGGGCTGAGGGTCATCACTCTAAATCAAATGCAGAGAAGTTTTAGAGAGAGGGAGAGTGAGAGAGTAAGAAAGAGAATCAACTTTATTTAGTTTTTTCATCTGGTTGTAGCTCTGAGACTTAGTTGTATATGTGGTGGTGCTGGGATTTGAACTTGGGTCCTCACACATGCCAGGCTAGCACAATACCACTGAGCCACCACTCCAGCCCCAAATGCAGAGAAGTTAAAGGGCCATAGAATGCTCTGGAAGCTGCAGAGGATGATTTTGGCAGACAGTCTGTGCCCTGTGCTTATCCCATTGACATTTGCCACTCTGCCGAGGCTCCTGACTGCATCTCTGCACCTCTGCCTGAGGTGCTGTCAGCAGCAGGAGTGCGGGGCCTGTGCAGGGCACGGACTAGGGATTCTGTGCACTTGATGCCCCAGGAGCAGCCTTCAACCAGTGCCAGGTGACCACTGGACAACTGAGACCACATCCTCCTCTCCATTGTAAGGAGATGCTCCTCACAGCTTCCTGGAGGTCTCCGGTGGGACTGGACTCAGCTGCCTGGAGGTGCTCTTCAGTCCCCCTCTGGGCTTCCTCCCCTTCGCAGCTTCACTTTTCCATTTTCCCAAATGGCTTCCTGCAATGACTTCCCAAGTTGATGATTCACGTGCTCCTCCTGGTTTCCGAGTCTACCTCTGGGAAACCCAACCCTACTAGGTTACTTAGTAGGTTGAGAATCTGCAGTGACCACTTCCTGTCCCAACTGTTATTTCACATGTGCCTTGACTCCTAACTGGCCTGCAAGCTGCTTTAGGGTGCTTTGACCTCTGTGACCCCAGCACCAGTGGCCAGGCAAAGGGATCATTGAGAAGCTTTTGCAGGATGCATGAGTGAATGAACCCGTCAGTGGTTTCTCACACAGCTAGGATCAAGACCTAACTCTCCGACAGCCCCACAAACCTCCATCCCTAGGTTGCACCACGGAAGTGACCTGGGTCTCCTCTCCTTCTTCCTCTTGGCACATGCTGTTCTCTGCTTCCTCTGCTCCTTCCAGAGGCCCATGTCCTCATGTGGACGTAGGCCTAGCTAACGCCTCCTCTTTCTCCCTCCCCACCCCTCATCGTTCCCTCTTCTCTTCTTCCCCCTCTACCTCCCACTCCACCTCCTCTTTCTCCTTCTTGTCCCTCTGCTGAACCATCCTCTCCCCAGGGAAAACATCCTTGACCACTCTCCAGCCCAACCCAAATGGATCCTAGCATTCTATTCTCCCATAGATTTCTTCTTTGGTCCCTTAGTTACAGTCTCATAGAATATATTCTGTAATGGGAATTGAACTCAGGATGTCATGCCTGCTAGGCAAGTGCTCTACCACCAAGCCACATCCCAGCTCTGGAATAATTTAAATAATGCTCAGACTGGTACTTTTTTTTTTTTTTCCAACTCTCTTGATTGTGAGTCACAGTGAGAAGTACATATTATGCAGGGACCCAATTTGCCTAACACATATAGCTGAGTGCTCATCCTTACTTTGTGGGATAGGCTGATATTTTCTATTCCATTTTGTTTGCATTCAAAAATTGCTGGTTGTGACTCACTGCCTGGAGAGCAGGTGCGTAGTTTGAAAATGGTCTAGACACTAAGAGTAGGGACATGATCCACTCACTGCTGGACCCCCAGGGCACAGAACAGTGGCTGGCACTCAGACAGGTGCTAATCAGTATTTCTTGAATGACCGTATAATACGCACACATGTGAATGAATAAGTGAATGAATTGCCTACTCCACCCAGACAGGAAAGTGTGGCTTTGATCAATTCTTCTGTTACTAAAGAAACCAGCCCACTTCCTGTGGCTTTGATCTGCAGCCTTAATAGTCAATTGCCCTGTGTTAGCCAACAATTCTGGCGGCTCATTTCCTGCTTTCTGACCACCTTATCTTTCTCCCCAAGTACTCCTTCGTTTTCTCATTCCACACGAGTAGACTCCACACCTGCCAGTTCTTCCTCTCCACCTCTTTGGCACAGGATAGGGTTGACCTATTAGGTTAGGTACTACCCAGATCCCAGCCCCCTAGGGTGCAGGGCCTTTTGGGGTTAGGCCTCAGGCTCCTGGAGGGGAGATACCAGGGCTGGCATTGGTCCATATCCTGCTAATGGTCTTTGGGTAGGAGAGGGAGAGAGTTAGGAATGGAGGGTAGACGTTCATGAAATAACCATCAATGTGTAATTACAGACTGTGAAAGAGGCTGTGAAGAAGTTCACACCACTTTGAGAATGGGGGACCTGCCTCTGTGGCATGAGAGAGAGAGTCCCTAGTTAATTGAAGACAACGGGAATTAGCCAGGCAAAGATGGTGGAGAACGGGCTTGCAGGTGGAAGAGCAAAGGTGCTGAGGCAGGAGCAATAGTGGAACTGAAGCAAACTCAGTGCAGCTGTTGCAAAAAGCACGAAGGAAGGCTTGATGCCAGAGAGGTAGCCAAGAAACAGCCCTGGGCACCAGGTTAGACGGTTTGGATTTATCCCAGAGCAATGGAAAGCAACAGACATTTGAAGACTGTGATGGCTTTTGGTTTCAAATGATCCTGGGACCATAGTATGGCTAAAGGACCGGGAAGGGGGTCAAGTGGGGAAGCTAGGAGCCCAGTTTCAAGGCTGTGGCAGCTTTGAGAAGGGACAGCTTTTAGGGTGGTGGTGGTGCAGATACAGGCACATAGCTGGCTTTGGGAAATACTAAGTAATTTGTTCATTCAACATTTTTAAACACACATGGTGTGCTCAGCACTAAGTGCCGGGGAGCCAGAGAAGCTGACTGGACAGTCTGCAGCCCCTGGGCAGATAAACTGGAGGCAGGTCAGTTAGGTTCAAAGTGCAAAAGCCCCAGGGAGGTTCCTGTGTACGCACATGCCCAGGGGTGATGGGCCACATTCACTGGATGTAAATCCCATTGGAGCTTCAGGCAGCAGAGCCCTGGGAAAGGCTCTGTTAAGGTCACTCCCTTCCATCATCATGGTATAGGACTCTTGACTGCAAGGATCTTCCCTGAATCCACTGGGGACACCCCTGCAAAGGCCCTTTCCCTGGAGTAGTAGGACTGAGTGAGAGCACACCGGGATCCTCCTGAGCAGGTGAGTGGCATCCAGCCTCTTTCCTCTTCCTGCCTCTGACTCAAGTTCCTTGGAAATGCATGCCATTGTAACCTGCTTACTCATGGAGTCTCCACCCTCCACCTGGGGTCTGTACCCTTCCCTGGGGGATGGCCCTTGGAGGAGCTGTGAGGTCCTCAGTGAGCAAATTCAACACCTTCCTGTTCCTAGGTCTCCCCTTGATTTGGGAGCTCCCCGAGGGCAGGGATCTTTCTTGGCTTTGAGACTGGGACTCCTACAAGGCCATGAGGAGCATTTCCTTCCCAGAGGGCTTGTTAAGAGTAACCTGACAAAGCAATAACCCCAAAAGACTTTGAGGGATCCTCCTTAAGTGTGGGACAGCAGGTGGTAGATTGATTTGTGGGGCTCCATCTCCTGCCCACCCCCAGATGTTTCCCTGATGCTGAGGACTGCCTGTGGTTCTAGAGGGCTCTGCCATGGAGAACCCAGCCTGCCCATGTCACAGAGCCTATTCCCTACTGTGGCAGTGAATGGGGTCAGGGATGATGGGGCAGCTGCTGTCAGGGTGCCTTTCTTGTCTGCACTGGGTGCTGAGTGCAGTTGCCCTGTTCCCTGCATCTGACTCCCTTCTCTGCCTGCCACTTGGCCTGAGGTGCCTGCTTTACAGATTGGCCAACAGAACCGCCAAGGGAGTTATGAGCTGCCTTCCAGTCAGCACAAGGGCAGAGGATAACGAGACCCCACTGGTCAGCACCCGCTCAAGACCATCCAGCCCCTCCCTGTCTTTCTGCCAAAGGAAGGGCTCTCTCCAATGTGAGGCATGAACAGAAGCAGACGATGTTCCTTGTGCTGGCCTTATAACATTTTGGCATCCACCAACCTCTTAGATCATGGCACGGGTGCTTGGGAGAATGGCCACCTGCTTTTCCTACCATCCCAGCACTCTCAGACTTTGGAGTACTGTGAAACTGAAGGACTTTGCAGAAGGCAACAAGATCTAACAGCTGTGTGGAGGTGATGAAGGGAAGAGAAGAGGAAACTGACAGTTCCAAGTGTTCTAAGTGGGATCCTTGACAACTGGGGGAGCAGGAGCCATAGTGTGAGAAAAGAAAAAGATCACATAGCACCCAGAGATGAGAGAGGGGCCATGAGTCCTTGAGAGCCTCCTAAATATCCCATACAAATCCCCTTCTAGAAAGACCAAGGAGGGGCTGGAGCGGTGGCTCAGCGGTTACAGCGCTTGCTCAGCATGCGCAAGTACAGGAGTTCAAACCCCAGCACCCATGTACACAACAAAGACTCAGAGCAATGAAAGCCACATGAAAAACTAAATAAAAATTGCTTCTCTCTTTCTCTTTCTCACTATCCCCTCTTTCTTAAAAAAAAAAAAGAAAGAAAGACCAAGGAAAACTGATGTCAGCTGGGCAGGGCAGAACCAGTGAGAATAAAAGGAGAGAGGACAGAAGGTTCAGACATTTGGGGAAGCGGGTGGGGAGAGGGTCCAGCAGAGGTGGCCTCAGAGAGAAGCTATATGTTTAATTCACAGAGTAGCTTAACATCTTCTCTTGCCAGGCCCCCAAAGAAACAGCCAGCAGGACAGGGCTACCCCAGAGAGCTCAAATCCAGAGACCAGAATCACTTGGTGACTCTAGAAAGAAAAGAAATGTCAAAGTCCCTCTGAGATACCATTTTTGGGTGGGCTGGGGAAAGAAAAGGGGATACAGAGCTGTCTACTGCTCCCTAGTTTGACTGACTGCAGGGTATTGTGGAAATGAAGTTTAAGCCAGGCCCTGACTATAGTTATGAAACTTCTTTGGGCCTGTTTGGTCATCTGGAAAAGGGGACCTGCTGTTCTGCCTTACCAGCCTCATGTTGTTGAAGGTGGGTCTGTATGAGACAGAACCTTCATACTCTGTAGCAACATTCTAATGAGGGAATTACATTCTCAGCCTGGCCCCCAGAAGTCCTCTGCTTCCTGTCCATGGGAGTCCCCTGGTCCACTCTGACCCTCAGAGAAAAGTCTTTAGGCATTTCCCTCTGTGTTGGGGATGCCTGCAGAGTCCTTCCTGAGCCTCCTTGGGATGAGTGGTTCCTTGTGGAATGTCCTCCCACACTGTGATCATAGGAAGTAGGGGCTGAAGGGAACTCCCTGTGGTCACCCTATCCACCCCACCAAATACACAGAGATACAAACACTTGCATATCCTGAGGTATTGAAGAAGAATTCACCACACCCTGGAGAACGCTTTCCATAAAACATTCCTTCCAAGCCCTGAGTTACCCAACTCCTTCACTGCGCACTCCCACTAAGGCAAGGGTATTTATTCTTTCAGTTACTTATATCTCCCTGGGCAAGGGTTGGCAGACTTGGATTCAAGTCCCTGTTCCACTGTTCGTTAATGGCTGGCCCTTGGTCAAGTGTTCTTGCTGAGCTCAGAATGGGGATGATAGTGTCACTCTTATAAGGTGACCATGAGGATTAAATGAGATAACATATGTGGATTAGAGGGAAGTTATTAGTGCATGAGTCCATCTGTGTCTTTCCCTGCTCACCAGAGAAAATTCTGGTATGGATTACTCAGGGTCTTTTCCACCTTCCTTGTCCTCTGAGGAGAGTGCTCATTTATTGGAATAGTCTTTAGGTATTTGTGATGTAGAGGAAAGAAGGGATCAGAGGCAAGACTTAGAGGAGGGCAATTAGATTTGAGAACTGTCTGGATATGTGAGGGAAGAGAGTAGGTACGACAAAGAGATTTGAGGATCATTGCTGTGACTGTGAGTCTCTTAGAGTTAAGAAATTCAAGTAGGGGGCTGGAGCGGTGGCTCAGCGGTTATGGTGCTTGCCTGGCATGCACAAGGACCTGAGTTCAAACCCCAGCACCACATACACAACAAAGTGTCAGAGCAACAAAGGCATGTGAAAAACTAAATAAAATTGTTTCTCTCTCTCTCACTGTTCTCTCTTTAAAAAAAAAATTCAAGTAAACAGACTGAATTGTTTTGAAGTGATCAATTTTGGGTTGCCATCCTTGATGACAACACAGCTTTGAGACTGGACCCCTTGGTTGATGGCTATGTAAATGATACACATGCAAGAAGCTCGGCACATGCGGGAGATGTGGTAGGTGCATTGACTGATCCTGCATCCCCTCCATTTGGATGGTGCTCATGTGTATGTGCGCTGTCTCCCACAGTGGACCGGTATTTCCTGGGCGTGAGGATGATCACACCACCTGGAAGCTGTTGGGGGTTGGGACTGTACCTATTTTCCCCACCACCACTTTAAGGTGTGGCTCCTTGAGGAAAGGGACTTTGCATTCTTCATGAGACTAATGGCTCCTGGAATGGACTACTTTTTTTGACCTCTGGCTCTGCCTGAGGACACAGAAAAGGGTCATGCTCATGGATTTTGTCCTATCTCTATACTTCACTGACTTAAGGCTTGAACCTGTCAAGGTGGGTGTGGGGAGAGGGAGCAGGAGGATAGCCATCTGAGTACAAGATGTTTTCTTTCATCATGTGATTCCCAGGGAGGTAAAGAGAATAACAGAGACAGCATCCTGTCCCAGCCCAGCCCCAGAGCTAAACATGTCATTCTGGCTGGAGCACGAAATATCCCATCCCCACCCAGTGGGTTCTCAGAATTTCAGGTGAGCTCTCTTGGGTTTCAGCAGTCTTTCTTCCCCTGATATTGTCTCATGAGGCAGGGCAAGGGCCAAGTCAAACCAAAGTTCTGTCTCGTGGAAATGAACATGTTTACTTGTGTTTGGCAAAGTGGCAGAGTTGGGGTGGAGGTCATTATGACAACAGCTCAGAACCTTCTGCAAGAAAGGAACAAAGTGTTTGCATTGTGGACAAGTTAGGATCCGTCTGTTTGGATCATAGGTTGGGTTTTGTATCACAACCTGGCAGCAGGTTAAGGCTGTCCATAATCCAGTTCTGTCTGTTGAAATTCAGTTAAATTCCAACACTTACTGGGTGCCCACCATGTGCCAGCTATAGCGAAGGGTCCTATGGGAAAACTGAGGAGCATGGTCAGGATGCTGCCTTTAAGAAATGCCCCTTCTCTGCTACGGGACAGGGGTGTGCACAGTATTCTGTTGCAGAGACATTGGAGCCACAACAGAGATGTGAGTGAGTGTTTTGGGGGCATTGAAGACAGAAAAGTTAATCTTCGAGGAGGTTAGAAAAGGCTTGGTAAAAGTGGGAATGTCTGATCTGAACCTTGAAGAATGATTAGCAGCAACTCAAGAGGTGGAGAAAGGGAAGGTGGAAATAACACAAAGCAGGGCATGGTGAAAAGTCCAACATGGGGCTGGAGTGGTGGCTCAGCGGTTTCGGCGCTTGCCTGGCAAGCACGAGGACCCGGGTTCAAACCCCAGCACCACGTACACAACTGAGTGTTGGAGCAACTAAGGCCATGTGAAAAACTAAATAAAGTTGTTTCTCTCTTTCTCTCTCTCACTGTCCCTCTCTCTTTGAAAAAAAAAAAAAAGAAAAGAAAAGTCCAACATGAAGCGGGGTGAAGAACAGTAATTAGCATTTACTGAGCACCTGCTAATCACCAGGTGTGTGCTAGGTGCTTCATATACGTACCATCTCCTTGAATCTTTGCAGTAATCTAAAGAGGTAAGAGGTGAGTACTGATGGAAGGACTAACACTTTGAAAATGTTCAAATGTTATTCCAGTGGTTTCCTGAGTATATTCTACAAAATTTTTAGGGTTCCGAGGAGGTAATTTAAGGACATGTCTGATTTTAGTCTCATATTTAAAATATAAATCAACAGACACTGAAATGTGTTATGTAACAAGAAAGATTTTCTTCCATATCTGTGCATATTTTTGAGTTTCATAAATGTGCCATTGATCAGACAGGCTGCAGTCTGCTCAGGTTCATCCATATGAAACTGTGAAGGCGAGTTCATTCTGTGCACACTGTGCTCCATGAGAAGGCAGGTAAGACCTTTAATGTAAGGTAACCAATGAAATGCACACAGGTTTATCTCCTCTTCCTCCAGAAACATCTTAGTAATAAATAATGAACATATAAAGTCTTCCAAAGAAGAGATATAGGAGAGGGCACCTGTGAATAAGAGAAATCTCAACAACTTTCTGGAGATGGTTTGGTGGAAGATGATGGCTGAGTCAGAAGGACAGAGAAAATTATGATGTAGAATGTGCATGGGAGGGTTTGCATCCAAAGAGGGGGCTGACCTGTTCACAGAAACCTAGAGAAGCTTAGGACTTGGATATGCTGGGTGCAGTGAGGGAGGGCTTGACTCCTGTATTCAGACTACTCAGCCAGCCAGATGTTTATTCTGCTCCCCATTTTGCCCTTTCCCCCAAATGGAGGACTTTGTTTAAAGAAATTAAATTGTCTGAGGAATACTAGGACATCTGGGTTCTCAGGTGGCATCTTAGAACAAAGCACACTGCAGGCTGGCATTTAGGAAGGCACAAAGACCAGCTCACTCAGAAACAAAGCTTGCCATTCATTTCCTCTTATCCACGAACACAGAGCTTCCAGGAAACTTTCGACTGCTTCATTCTTAAGTATGAATGGATAACCAAAAGCCAGAAGCTATTTGAGGAAGGCTGAAATATGAAATCGAAAGACTAAGATAAACAAACTGAAAATAAGACCTCTGCAGAAACAAAGACACTTCATAGGCAGAAGATAACTTAAAAAAAAAAAAAAAAGAGTTCAAGAAGATACTGTATCTATAAAACATGAGCAGTGATATGAAAAAGAACAACCAGAGAACAAAAAGCCCATTGAACCAAAAGAAGTATATAGATATATCATTAAAATTCAGTGGCAATGTTGAAAACCGAAATCAAGGTAATCTCTCAGAAAATGAAGAAAAAGGAAAAGAAACACAATTTTATTGGAGAAAAGAGAGACATGAGTCAAGGCAGGAGGTCCATGTTTGATTAATAAGTGCTTTAGGGAGAAGGGAGAGAGTATGGGAAGGGGAATTTTCACAATAAACAATTGAACAGAATTTCCCAGACCAAAAAGACTCAAGTCCTCAGACATAGGTCTCATCAAGCCCCTGGCAGAAAGAACACACATGGTTTAGAGATTTTAGAATGCCTTGGAAAACGAGAAGACTCTAAAATTCCAGAGAGAGAAAAAAGTCACCTATTAAAGAAAAAAAAATCAGAAATGCACCAGACTTCTCACTAGCAGAACTCGATGTCAAAAGGCAACGGAGCAATGTTTTCAAGTTCTGGGGGAAAATGATTTTCAATTAAAAATTTGATACCCAGCTAAACTGTCTATTGGTATGAGGGCAGTTCAAAGATGTCTTAAGATACATAAGGATTGGGGCTGGAGTGGCAGCTCAGCAGCTACAGTGCTTGCCTGGCATGCACAAGGATGTGGGTTCAAATCCCAGCACTACATACTAAGTGTCAGAAAAACAAAACCCAAATGAAAAAAATAAAGTTGATTCTCTTTCTCTCTCTCACTCTCTCTCTCTTAAAAAAAAAACAGATACATAAGGATTAAGAAAGTTTACTTCTCACAAAACCCTTCTTAGGAAGTTACTTGAGCATCTATTGTAATAAAACAAAGGAGAAACAAAAAAAAAAAAAAGGAAAATATGGAATTTTTGTCAGTTTGTAAATTAGTATGTATTTTTAGTTAATTAATTTAGTGTGTGTTTTCTCTTTGTCAGGTTTAGCTATCTGAGTTATGCTCAGTTAGTTCTCTGTAAGACAAGCTGTTTTCTATTTTTTTAAGCTCTGAAAATGGTTGCACAGGGAATAATCTCTTTCTTGAATGTTTGCAAAATCTAGATGATTGTGTGGGTGTGTGTACTGTTGGGGATTGAACCCAGGGCCTTGCACATGCCAGGCAAGTGTGCTACCACTGAATTACACCCCAGACCTAGATCTTTTTTAAAAAGCAATTCTTTGACAATATTTTCTATGTTTTCTTTAATCATGACTTTGTGACCTTTGTAACAGGCCATTCTCTATCCAATATTAATTCTTCTTCCTTTATTTAAAAGACTCACCTTTTCCAAATTACAAAATAAATTCCATAGTCTTCCTTTCAGACATGTCGGGAAAATGACACAATTGAGGCTAATCAGATGAAAATACATACTTACTCAATGGAGTTTCCAGAGAAGCTACTGTTTTCCTTATGAAAAAGGATAGACTTACTTGTCCCTTTGTCCTCCCTTCCTCCTGCCTGGAACGTAACAGGATACCTAGAGGTGGAGGAGCAATCTTGTGAACATGTGGACAAAGCCACTTTCTAAGGATGGTGGAGCAGAAAGACAGAAGGAGCCCTGATTTCTGGAGCCTCACATCAACCCAGAATTGCCTACTCTGGGTTTCCTGTTACATAAGAGAAATGTATCCCTTCGTAGTTTAAGTTACAGATTGTTCAATTTTTTTCCCCCTGTTTCTTGCAGCAAATTCACTTTCAACTTGCACAACCTTTAATTGCAGAACGGCTTTCTGGAACCCAGAGCTTTTAAGACTCTGTGAAAAGGTACCGTGTGAATTGAAGGCTATCATTAAGGGTCACAACTTTCTCCCCATTTTCCTATCAGCCTGTAAAACAGGAACTGACCTCCTCTTGGAAGTATCAGGAAGAAACCTTCAGCCTTTCTCGGTGCACACATTACTGATTTCACACTGTGACAAGAGGTGGGACTTCTTGGGTTGGGGAGGTGCGGAAAGGGCATCAGGTGTGCATAGCCCAGCTATGTTCCTGGCTCTGTGCCTGGGATTGACCTGACTACAAGCAGCTTGTCCTTTCTCTGCTCCTGTCTCCTCCAGGCATTGAGCACCAGGGCAGGTCCAGGCCCTGCCTGAGAGAACTTCAATAGTCCAGCTGCTCTGCTGTGAGTGGGTGGGTAAGTTCATGTCAGGGGAGAAGGAATAAGAAGCCCATTTGGGCCTTGGGTCCTAGCCACATCCTCCAGTCCATCTGGACCAGCAATAAAGCTGACATTTTAATCCTTACTTGTCTCCTGTGACTGTTTCTCAATTGGATCAGAACTTGGAGAAGAGAGGGGTGTGATTAACGAGCACCCACAAACCCCGACATCTGTTAAATACTTCGCCCCAGTGGGAAAAGCCATGGTTAAAAGAAAACACTGCTTTAAAAAAAGTTGGTAATTATTAGACAATACTCCTTTATACTTAATTGTTTACATGTATTTTGATCTTACTATGAAATGTGTATTACATTATTATTATTGTTTTTAAAGATAAGAGCCCGGATTGAGAGAATTAAGGCTTTTATCTCGGCTACCACTAACTTGCTCTGTAGCTTAACTTTTTCGGACTTTAGTTTAACTAGTTATAAAACGAGGAGATTAGACTACATGAGTGATAGAACCGTCCCAAACTTTGATATTTTGTCATTCATTCAACACTTTTTTCTTAAGTACTTGTATTATTGATTGCTGTTCTAGAGGCTGGTTATCCAGAGTTCAAAAAAAACCGAACATGGCTCCTGCCATCTTGGAGCTTAGAGTCCAAAGGGAGAAACAGACATTGAGCACACATAAGCTGGGGATGTAGCCAAGTTGGCAGAGCACTTGCCTAGCATGCTCAAGGCCCTAAATTCCATCCATAGCACGGCAAAAGCAAAACAGCAATAACCCCCACCCCATAGATGAATAATCACAGGTATCTTTTCTTGTATTGTACTCCATAAAATTAAAATAAACGGGCAATTGGATTGTATATATACTTTCCTACTCGTTTTCACTTATCCACAAGTCAGGGAATACCTTTCTGGTTGACCCAAAAGGCATATATGGTGGTGTCACCAGGCACTGGCCCCCGTGCACAGTAAAACATAACAGAGGCTCCCAAAGGGTTGACATTTTAGATTAAAAGCAAGGTAAAGCATCTTTTTTAAAAAAATTACAAATTAACAATATACTCACTATAAAATTTAAGCAATTCAGAAAAAAAAACTAAAAAGAAAAAATAATTATTTCCTTCCCCTTTCCATGCTCACTTGGAAATAGAAATAATGGATAGATCCACATCCTTCTAGCAACACACACTTACCTGCAGGTTATAGGAGGGCAGAGACCAGATCTGCCTTGTTCACAGTTGTATCCCTGGGGGCACCTGTTAAATATTTGTGAACTGAATTAATAATTAAATAATAATGATCATACAGAAAAGCTCATATGTATTTGTCATTTTGCTTTAAGATTTAAAAAGGGATCATGCTACATTAATTTTTTCCTTGCATTTCACTTTTTTTTTTTTTTTTTACTCAACAATCTGTAACGGGGGCTGGAGCAGTGGTTCAGCAGTAAAACGCTTGCCTGGCATGTGCAAGGACCTGGATTTGAACCCCAGCAACACATACACAGCTAAGTGTCCAAAAAATAAAAACCAGATAAAAAAATTATCTCTGTCTCTTCCTCTCTTCCTCTCTCTCTTAAAAAAAAAAAAAAATCAGGGGCTAGAGTAGTATCCCTACTTCTTCACTATTGAAGCGCTTGCCTTGAATGTGCAGGGACCTGGATTAGAACCCCAATGCCACTTACACAACTAAGTGTCAGAGAAAAAAAGGCCAGATGAAAAAAATAAATAAAAATTGATTCTCTTTTCCTCTGTCTTTGAAAAAAATCATGGACATCCTTTTGTGTACTGGGTTCTAATTTATTCATTTCCCTTATTATGGGTTGAATTGCATCCCCCCCACAAAAAAAAGGTAAGTTAAAGTTTCAATCCCTGGTACCTGTAATTGTGACCTTATTTGGAATGAGGTTTAAGTAGATCTAACCTAGTAAACATGAGGTCAGACGTGATTAGGGTAGGCTCTAATCCAACATGACTAGTGTCCTTATAAGAAAAAGAGATGAAGCCAAAGAAAATGCCTAGTGATGACTGACAGAGTTTGACATGCCCCAGTGACCAGCCAAGGAATATCAAGGATTGATGGCTACCCTCAAAACCAGGAAGAGGGAAGGAAGGGTTCTTCCCAGAGTCTCAGAGGGAGTGTGGCCCTGCCACCTCCTTGATTTTGGTTTGGAGTCTCCAGAATTGTGAGACAATAACTTTATGTTGTAATTTTAGGCCACCCAGTTTGGGCTACTTCGTTACAGCAGTCCTAGGAAAGGAATATGCACCTCCTGAAGTGTATTTAGGTTACTTCCGATATTGAGCTGTAATAATAATGACAACTACTACCATTTTCCGAGCTGCATGGCCTGTTCGGAGAATGGAGCCCTAAGAGTTCTTTCTCCAGGAAACCCTTGGAACAATAAATAATGGCCCAGACTCGGGGCTTTAGTCTCAACTCAGCCTTGGCTGGGTCACCAGCTAGACTACAGGATATCTGTGTCATGTTTGAGATATATCTGAACTAAAAAAGTATTTGTTGCTTATTTCAAATGCAAATTTAATGGGACTTTTGTGTTTTTCTTTGCTAAATCTGGCATTTCCAATCCTCCGTCTGTGGGCAACCCACACTCTATCGGAAGGAGCCCCAGATCCTGGTTTCCTGCTTCGTGACTGTAGGAGCCCTGGAAGGTCTTTCCCAGCTCTGGATCCTGGGCTCTCCCCTAAGAACCTGGCTGTTCCCAGTGCATGTCCTGCAGCTCTGCCTTCTGCCTCCCTGTTGTTGTGCCTCTCTCCCTCCTACCTTAGCAGCAACCTGGCTGCTTACTCTGTCCCTCCTGTGCTCTGCAGGGCTCATGTGCTTTTCTCCAGCCTGGCCTCTCCTTCCCCACTTACCCCCGCTGGTCTGTGCAGTCAGAGGTGGGCCTGGCCAGCAAGAGCCCATAGGACGGAGCTAGTTCATTATCACAGGTGTGTCCTGCAGGGTGGGAGAGGGAAGGGCATGGTGAGAGCCAGAGAAAAGGGAGAAGTGAGCCTGTCTTATTTTGAAAAACTCTCCTGGGGCTTATTAAAAATGCAATTCCTGCTTGGCATTAGAAATCTCCAGGGAATGGGGCTGGAGCAGTGGCTCAGTGGTTACAGTCTGTCACACTCAAGCACCTGGGAACCCCAGCACCACGTATACAATTAAGTGTTGGAGAAACAAAGGCCAGATGAAAAACTAAATAAAACTGATTCTTTCTCTCTCTCTCACTGTCCCTCTCTTTATTTAGTTTTTCATCTGGCCTTTGTTTCTCTAACACTTAGTTGTGTACATAGTGCTGGGGTTCAAACCCAGGTCCTTGAGCATGACAGGCAAGCACCGTAACCTCTGAGCCACCACTCCAGCTCTCCCCCCAACAAACAACCAAAAAATCTCCAGAGAAGATGTCACTGTACCTCGTGGGTCTGGCCTCATCTGTAAGGAAGTAGTGTCTGGGTTGAGGAGCCAGGCGGATGAGGCTTTGGAGACAAAGTGGGGAACTTAGAAGAGGAAAGAGCACAAGAGGGAAGAAGGAAAGAAGGGTCTGGTAGAGACTGGAAGAGTCTGGAAAAGAAGAGGTATCCTGGTTGGAGAGTGGAGAGCAAAGAGAAGAAAGGAGCACTGAGATTGGAGACTTTGTTGGGATGGTTAAGAATTCGGCCTAAAAAGCAATGAAAATTGTTGGGCATGGAGGTGCTCACCTGTAATCCCAGCAGCTCGGGAGGCCGAGGCAGGAGGAATGCAAGTTCAAAGGCACTCTCAGCAACTTGGTGAGACTGTGTCTCCAAATAAAAAATAAAAAGGGCTGGGGATGTGGTTCAAAGGTTTAGTGCCCTTGAGTTCAATCCCTGGTACAAAAACAAGCAAACAAACAAAGAAATAACAACAATGACCTTGGGGCAGGGGTCAGCTGAGCCTATTTCAAAAGTGAGCCCAGGGTTGCCTCCTTCCTCTGGCACTTGGCTTCTGGAACTGTCCTTGTCGCCCCCACTCTACCTCCCCAACCCTCATAACATGGCAATAAACCACTCACTCACCCAGACCCAGCAGGAGCTTTCTGCTGAGTCTGCTGGGAATACAGTGCTCCCCAAGGTCGGGGGCAGGGGGCTTTTGCTCCATGGGGGTAGGGGGCAGGGGCACTGTGGCTTGTGAGAAATGGGCATGGGCATTCACTGACAGATTTAGAAAATTTCCATATAAGACAAGTAATTTCAGCAAATATTGTTTTTGTTATCGAGAAGATGCTAAAAATGTTCAAGTATGTGGTAGGCATACCACACGTCCTTGTGTGATCTCCCCCTAGTGTGGGCTGGACCTAGTGACTTGCTTCTAATGAATAAAACATGGCAAAAATGAGAGGATATCCCTTTTGAGATTAGACCATAAAAAACTGGGACTCCCATTTTGCTCTCACTCACTCCCCGTGACCCTTCTCTTTATTTTAATGCTCTGATGAAGGTAGATGCTATGTGGGGGACACCCCATGCAGATGCCAATGTGCCAGGGACCCAAGCGAACAGGCAGTGAGGAAACTGAGGCCTTCCACCTAACATTTGCCAAGGAGCTGAATCATGTGACAACCATGCGGGACGTTGGATGTGGGAATCTTTCTCCAGTTGACCCAACTGACCCCTTGATGGCAGCTGGCAGATGCTGCGGTGGAGGATGTAGCTAGGGTGCATGGGATCTTTGATCTACAAAAACTGTGAGATAATAAACGCCCCTGTTCGAGGACACTAAGCGTTAGGGTACTTTGTCATGCAGCAGTGGGGAACTAATACAAAGTGTTAGTTTTGGGAAAGGGCAGCTGGACCTGGACCATCCTCACACAGATTTTATAAGTCCAAATCGTGATGGGTGCACTCATTTCGAAGTCTTTTCTTACCACTTATTGTGGGAGAGATATCCGTCAGAGTTTGTGATCTGTGTATCATCTGTAAGACTGGTCAGAAAACAGGAACAATGGGGCTGGAGCGGTGGCTCAGTGGCTGGAGTGCTTGCCTAGCATGTGCAAGGACCTGAGTTCAAACCCCAGCACCACATACATAGCTAAGTGTCGGAGAAACAAAGGCCAAATGAAAAAATAAATAAAAGTGATTATTTCTTTCTCTCACTGTCCCCCTCTCTCTCTTTAAAAAAAAAAAAGTGAATTTTGGACATGACCAGAGGTATCTCTCTCTCTCTCTCTCTCTGATAAGCATGATTAGTTGAATTCGCCAGTTGAGCAGGACTGGTGAGCGTTTCCCATGTCCCTGTCGCAGTCATCCAGCTGTGGTTTTCCAGGCCTGATTGCCCATTATGTGGATGTCTCAGTTTGCTAAACCACTTCCCTATTTTGGTTCCCAGCTTTTGACCTTTAAAGAAGGATTTCAGTGCACATATTATTCAGATATTACTAGACTTCCACTTGAGTTATTTCCCCTGAATGAATACCCATGAGTGAGATTATTGAGTCAAAGGAAGAGTTTTATACCCTCTGTTATGAATTGCTTTTTTGGTTTCTAAAGGCACCAAACCAACTCCACATCCACAATTTATAGCATCTAAAGGGTCAGCTTCCCAGCAACAAATTATTCATACCTAGGAAATCAGCTTCCAGTTCTTTCAAAAACTACCCAAATGGACCTGGGGAAGAAGGAAGTGGGGTTCAGGGCACAGAATCCTCAATAGAGAGGTAGGATGTCAGAAAGTTGAAGCCCCAGGGAGCAGGCTGGTGAACAGGTTGGATAACACGACAGGGCCTGAGTTTGAATTCTGAGTTTACTGATGAATGACCCTGGGTAAGTCACTTAATCCTTCCGAGGTTAGCTTTTCAATCTCTAAAGCAGGGACTACACTACCACAGAACGCCACAGAAGTGAAGGGAGAATCAAATGAGCTATTATAGGGTAAGTGATCAGACCCGGGACCAGCCGGTAAGCACTCAGAACGCGAAGACGGATTACCAGTTTGGTTTTTCAGTGACTGAACCTTGCTTTCCATCTATCATCCCTGTTTCCCGCTCCTCCTCTGGGTCTCTACAAGTCACACCTCTTCTGCCTGGCCCTTAGGCTCTTCAGTTTTTCCTGAGGATCGCCTTGCCTCTCTGAGGCCAAATAGTAGTAATCCTGCCTTCAAGACCTTGAGTCTAATGGTCTTTGGATGCCCCCTTGTGGACAAGTGGTTCTCTTTCGCTCTCTCTCCCAGTGGAAGGAGAAACCCAGCCTGCACTTTGTCTTTGTGTGTGTGTGTGTGTGTATACACTTGACACAACTCTTCTTGTCACAGGGGTCTCTGAGCGTCCATTGACACAATGTGATTTGAGAAATGAAAACGTCGTGCGGATCTGAGGCCATCACTATATAGCACATATTATCACTCTGTGTCTTCCTTCAGACATTTGGTCCCGCAGATATGAATCAAATGCCAACCACAAGCCAGGAGGTCTGAGGAGGCAAAACTGACCAAGATGGATTGGTTTCTGCCCTCTTACTGTCTAGTGGGTGAGATGCTGCAGTCCCTCAAGAGGGTGGCAGAGATGCAGTGGGGACAGAAGGAAGCCTGCCTGGAAGAGGTGACACTGAAGCTGAGCTGTGACACTGTGGATGCTCTGGCCCCTTCCCAGTTTTGGGGTTCAGGGCTTGGTACAAAGAGCACTGGTGGGATTTTAAAGTGCAGCTTCCAGCCCCAACTCACTGAGCAAGGCCCTTTTTTGGATGTTTCCTTTTGGCTTAAGCTGGGGAGTTTGGCCTCAGCACTTGTAGTTCCTTCTCCTCCTGCTCCTCCTTCTTCTTTTTGGTCCAGGGAATTGAGCTCTACCTCTGAGCTATATGCCCAGCCCTTTAAATTTTTTTTAAACAAATTTTGAGACAGGGTTTTGCTAGGCTGCCAAGTCTGGATTCCAGCTTGTGATCCTCCTGCCTCAGCCTCCCTAGTGGCTGGGATCCCAGTCATGTGCCACTGAGTGGGCCACTCTCCCACTTTCCATCAATTTTGATGTTTTCTGATCTTTTATTTCCTCCATTTGAGGAATTATTTTTGTTCCATTCTTTTGTCATGCTCCACCCCCTTTCCTGAAGAAATGAAAAACAGACTGTGTGATTTAAGCAGTAAAATACAGATAAACTCGAGTGGGACATTACACATCTGCACAGACACGCCTCTGTCCCCCACCCTCCTGCTGGGAACCTCCAGCTGCCTCCCAGCTCAGAAGGGACCTGACTGCGGGGGTTGGGGGGAGGTTGGGGGACAGAGTACAGGTGAGAACTCCACAGACCCAGTTCCTTTTATGTTGGCCACTTAGCAAGTCACCGTGGGGAGGTCACCGAGCTTCCCAGAGGCTGCTTCCAGTCCAGCAAGGTACATCCTCACCTGGCAGGGCCTCTGTGATGATCAGAGTTGACATCAGAAAGAAAGTGCTCTCCCCACTCTGCACAGGATGGAGCCTGCTCTCAGAAAATGGAGGTTAAAGAGCAATTGCCCTGGGGCTGAAGCAGTGGCTCAGCAGTTTTGGTGCTTCCTGTCATGCACAGGGACACAGGTTCAAACCCCAGCACCACGAACACAGCCAAGTGTCTGAGCAATGAGAACCACATGAAAATTAAATAAAATTGAATTGATTCTCTCTTTCTCTCTCTCCCTTTCACTGTCCCTCTCTCTTAAAAAAAAAAAAAAGCAATTGCATTTAAAAAAATGTAGTGTGGGGGTTGGGGATTGAGCTCAGTGGCAGAGAGCTTGCCTAGCACATGCAAGGCCCCCAGTTCGGTCCTCAGCTCTGAAAAAATAAAAAAAATAAAAAATAAAAAATAAAAATATCTAGCATGGCTAGTGTGGGTCTGATACTTATCTCCGCAGGGGAGAAGGTGTGATTAAAACACCTAGTGTGCCCTTCCCAGTGACAGTGGTCTGGGGAAGATATCAGACCTGAACCAGATGCACTGTAGGTGACTATTTACTTTGGTCCTGTTCGACAGAACCTTATTTACTGAGGAACTCCGGCCAAGTTTACTTACCCTTTCTAAACTTCAGTTTCTCATCTGTGAGATGGCGCTGTGACAGTGCTATGAAGATCAACTGAGGTAGCGAATGTGAAAGGCCATCAGGTAGTTCCTGGGCATATCAGAAGTGCTTCATAATTTGGTAGCTCTTTGTATTGGTCAGGGTAGGCTAACTGCTGTAACAAGCAAGCCCCAGAATGTATAATGGCTTAGAAGCAATGCAAGTGCTTCTTGCCCCTATCTTGGTCTAAGTAAATACCAAGTATTTCCTGGAGCCCATTTGGAGACCAGGTTGCTGACTGGTCTGCCATTCTCATTCAACATGTGGCTTCCAAGGTCTTTTGGCAATTCCACATCCTGCTAGAGGGTGGGGAAGAGAGAGGGAAGGTACATTGGCTTTTCAACCACTGTGGCCCAGAAGTGCCACCTCTGCTCACATCCCATGGCTGAGAACTGGTCATGTGGTGCTGTCTGAATGCCCTGGGAGCTGGGAAACATGGTTCCTCACTGGGTAGCAAGTTTCCAGCGTCGTCACTAGATAATGTGGAAGGGGAAGCAGGAGCTTTCAGTGGACAAAGATGTCCACTATCATTATTGTTGCTCTATTTCCAATGAGGTAGAGAGTTGTAAGCAGGTAGGAAGTGAAAGCATGTGCTCTGGGGCCCTAGCATGGGGACAGCGGTGACATATATTATGATGGGGGGATCTAGCAGGACTGCCCAAGGGAAGTGGAGTCAGGGGGTGAGGATGGGGTTTTCTGAGAGGCAGGGTTTGCCCAGGGTGAGACGCAGCCAGCATGGAGGAAGGTCACTGTCCTCTGTGGGACTCATAAGGATGGAGCCAAGAGGCAGGACTGTGCAGGCAGGGGAGTCGAGGGTGTGTTGGTGTCCACTAGAAAGGCCTGGAATGTCAAGATAAGGGCATGTAGTTAGGAGTCACACATGGTCTCCTGGAGTCCAGGAGAATGGAACAAAGGAGCAAGAGATGGGGGAGGAGGACGTGAGGAAGGAGAAAGAGAAGGGGGTGGTAGCATAGCTGGGAAGTTAGGTTCACAGAGCAGAGACTGGGAGGGACAAGGGGGAAGGGGAGGAGGGAAAGAAAGGGGTTGTGACCTGTGCCCATCCTTCTCCCTGGGCCACATAGTCACCTGGTAGCCTTCTTCCTGGAGGTCTGCCCACTTGGGGGCCCAGCTATCCCCAATCCTGCTCTCAGGGAGAGGCCTTATCTCCCCTTTCTGCTTTGTTCTCCTTCCAGGAAGGAAGTGATTCCAGATGCTGTGGGTGGGACATTCCTTGGCTCTATTTGCTGTTCCCAGATTTCTCATGATTCCTGGTGACAGAATGGCATCTCTAGCCAGCCTTGGAGAGGGGAAGGGTTCTTGCTCAACAACACCCTGCACCCCAGGAAGCCAGAGTCTCATTTTAAGCCATCTCAGCCCTCTGGGAGTAAGAGCCACCTCCAGAGAGGGGCTTTGGCAAAGCAGTTCCCCTGTGCCCTGCTGGGCACCTACTGTGTGCCTGGCACTGTGACAAGCAGTAGGGGAGACAGTAGACTGGGGGGAAGGAGATGGAGGCACTTAGAGAACCCCAGTCCAAGTGAAATGCCACAGATAGGCACAGACCTCTGAGGAACAAAAGGAGTTCGTATTAAAATGTTACTAGGAGGAAGTAATATCTGTAGCAGCTCTTGAAAGAGACATCAGATTCTAACAGGTGACATAGAATTCTAATGGCTGGGGTTGTTTTTGAGGGTAAGAAAGAGTGCAGAAGAAAGAAAATGCAGGCTTATTTAGGGGAGTGGGAATCCACTCTAGTTTAACTAGTACTGAAAAAGAAAAGGCAAGGGATTTGTAGAGCATGCTGTGGCCTCCCCTTTATTTGGGGTTCACCTTCCCAACTGCCTTTGCCCTGTGATAAGACCCTACAGCTGTTAGGGCGGAGTCGAAGTTTGGCCCCAGGGGCCTGTCACATAAACAGGGACCAGAGGACTTGAGTGCAGTGGTTTTGCTTCTGGCCTCAAGAATCAAGTCAAGTTCACTTAAAAGGCTGCGTATCAGAGCAGAGGGGAGGAAACCAGATGACCTGATCTTGCTCTCACCCGCTGACCATGGGATCTGGCACATTAATAAGCCTCTCTGGGTCTTGGTTTCCTTAATGTGACATGGAATAACAGCAGTGACCACTTATGGTAAAATAAGATAATTTCCTTGGCTCACTCATAGCTGTGCTTTGTAAATATTAGTTTCTCCAATCCCAGCAACTTGGGTGGTTGATGCAGTAAGATCTCAAGTTCAAAGCCAGTCTCAGCAACTTAGCAAGACCCTGTCTCAAAAAAAAAAAAAAAAAGTTTTTCCAAAACTGGGATTGGCATGGGGAGGGGGAGGGGGACATCTACCATTCAACCCATGGACAGCTCAGCCAGGAGAGGTGGTGCCCTCCTTTTCATCTGTGCCTGAAATGCTTGGGGGAAGCCCCACTCCTTCTCAGGCCTAGCTGGCTCCTTCCCCTTCCCTCCTACCCACCTGAGGGGATAGGTATTACCCAGGGGTCTTGCTATTCTGGCTGTTGTCATATCACATGCCACTCAGTCAGGCTGGCAGGAGCAATAGGGCTGCAGAAGTCTGAACCTAGCAGGAGAACCCTTGGGAGGCCAGGAGGTGGGGCCTCGAGTCCAGGCTGGCTCAGTCACAGAGCCAGAGCAGGGGCAGAAATCCAGGTCACCAGCAGGTCCTTCCAGAGCTGGCTCTGCAGGCTGGTTGTTGATCTTCCCAGGGAATAGAGAGAGCAGGGAAGAGTCAGCAGGACAGAGCTCATTTGCCATGAGGAGAGGCGTGTCTGAGCCACCTACCTCGGCCTCTTGGAAGGACACTGAATGTACTCATGGCTTCTCTTCTCCAGACCTGGCCAGTAGGGGGAGAATCGCGCCAATCTTGGCTCTGCAGCTTACTGACTGGGTGATCCTGTGTGTTATTCATCTCTTCCAGCCTCAGTTTCCTTGACTGTAAAATGGGAATAATGGTTACAGAGTTAGCATAGGGACCAACACGTATCAGGAGCCCCTTCAATGTCCTTTCCTGCTCCTCCCCCATTTTCTCCTTTCTTTCTTTCCTTCCTTCTATTCTAGGGAATATGATGGCTGCCTTGAGGGCAGAGCTCTGAGAGGGAAGACCTGCTGCCCCAATCCTCATAGAGCCCTCAGAATCCTACCCCAAGAGACTGGGGAATGCCAGCAGGCTGGGGAACTGACGCCTAGTGCAGAGCTGTAGCATGGGAATGGGGTCCATTGCAGTACTGGCCACCCCTGGAGGAGAGGCTCCTCAGGCACCCGCAGGGTCCCAGTGAGGCTGGGACAGGCAGATGGGGCTGGAGAAGGGCACAGGGGTGGGAACTAGCTGGACTTGAGCTTTTCCCTCTGGAGGACCAGTATCTCCTATCAAAACTCAACAGTCCATATGTCCCAGCCCACTCTGCCAGCCAATTGAGAAGGAGCCAGTAGCTAATTCACACTAAAATGTTAATAGCAATAAATGAATCATTGATATCTGCACCCGAGGGGTGTTGATAGATGTTAATGGCTTTCAGGTTCTGACAGCTGCCTTCTGTCTTCAGATCAAGTCAACTCCCCCTCCTTGCCTTCCTGCAGCTCAGCTGAGCACTGCCTGCCTGCTGCAGGAATCAGGTCCAAGGTTGGGCTCTAGTCTGGTATGGGGGGCTGACCACTGGGATCTGGAACACTGATAACCATGGAACACAAACTGAGGGGCAGGGCAGGGCACAACTGGGGTACAGGGTCTGTCACCACCATCAGCTCTTAGAGGGTGGGTGAAGCAGATGATCTTCAAAGTTTAGGCCACACAAAACGAGACCTTGAATGTAGACCACTGTCCACTACTTTTTCTGGCTCCAAGAAAAAGTCTGGGAGGGGGTGCATAGGTGGCCTGGGAGGGTAGGGTGTGGAGCTTTTCCATGGGGCTGTTGTAGTCTGTCCTTCAATGCTAGGACTGAGGTTTTGATTGCAGCAACCTCATTGGACTCTTTGGGCTCTTTAGGTGGGAGGGAAAAGGCAGTGGAGGCTATAAGGGGCAGGCTGTAGCCTCTCTTGGGTGCAGCTGGCCAGCTATTTGGGCAGGGCATAGCTCTTAGACGACTAGGCCTGGACTGTACCCAGTGTGGGGGAGTAGCTGTGGGTTTTCCGTCTTATTGGGCTTGGAATAACCTGGTATTGTTAAGTTGCAGCTTCTGGTCCTGTGGGCCTGGAGCTGGGGACTTTCATTTTGTATAAGCTCCCAGGTGATGCTGAGGCTGCTGGTCAGAACTGTGCTCAGAGGACTGAGGGTGGGTCACTGAGAGTGGAAGGCCAAAACTCTTGGGCAAGACACTTTCCTTGCTGTGATCCCTGGGGTTCCCTTGGCTCTGACACTCTGCATCTCTAAGAGCAGAGTTGGGTAGGGCCAGGGATGCTGGGTACATTCATTTGCTGCTCCCTGGGTGCTGTCCCACCCCAGCAGAGGAAGGCAGCCACCCGTTGATGGGTATTAAAAATAAAAGCAGTTACTAACCATCCAGAACTTACTGCAAGAGCACCTCAACCCTTGAGGTGGAGGAATCTTGCCCCAAGGGGTTTTTTTGTTTTGTTTTTGTTTATTTGTTTGTTTTTTGGTACCAGGGATTGAACTCAGGGATGCTTAACCATTGAGCAATATTCCCAGCCTGTTTTTATTTTATTTTGAGACAAGGTCTCTCTAAGTTACTTAGATCCTTGCTAAGTTGCTGAGGCTGGCTTTGAACTTGCAATCCTCCTGCCTCCCGAGTCACTGGGATTACAAGTGAGTGCCACTGTACCTGGCCCCAAGGTTGTTTTGAGGCCCTAGGGACCCTGAGTTTGAAGAAAGTTTGGGGATGGGAGACACTGGCTTATTTGCAGATAGATCCACCTCTCAGGCCCTTTGAGGGGTTGAGAGTCTTACTAATCTCTTTCTTGGTGTCTAACACAGTGCCCAGTGGCAAAGCAGACATCTCAGAGAGAGAATGCCTGAGGCACTGTCCCCTGGCAGGGCAGATATGTCATAAACTGCAGTGCCCCTGCCCTGCAATGAGGGCTCTGGGAACTCAGGCCTCCGATTGACTGCAGGTAAACACTACGCTTTGTACCTGAGGAAGTTCCATCTCAGGGCTGGGTTCCTGTCAAGGAGACAGAGAAAGTTTCCATTGTGCATGGGTGTGTGTGTCTGTGAGCCTGTGTGCCCTCAATGCTCTTGGAGTTGCCCTATTATCTTTTCCTCTTTACAGAAAATCAGGTCAGTGGTTTGACTGCTGTCATTAACCACAGGGTGCTGTGGAGAGGTGGCCAGAGGTGCCCTGGCTTCAAAGGAGCGTGGGACTGGAGTATGGGGATGAAGTCTGGGGCCACCCGACTGGAGGGTCCCCAGAAAGCAGTGGAAACAGCTGCTAATCTGGGGTGAGGACGCTTCAGACCACATCCTGTCTCTCTTCCAGCAGCCCTCTCAGGGTCCTCTTCCTTTCCTCTGGGCCGTTTGCCTGGGTGTGAAGCCTTCCCTGGGGGATGCTGTTGAAAAATTCGGACTGTGGCTGAAGAAAAGCAGCCGCCTTGCCCTGGGGCTCCCGGCACCGCAGGGGGTGGGAAGTGTGGAAAGTTCTGGGGTTAAATCGGGGATGGGACTCTCCCACAAGTAATAATAACAACAACAGCAAGGGCTCTGAGCACTTTCACACCCATCTCCTCACCTCGCCCACAAGGCCTGGAAAGGGCGAGAGCAGGTGTTATTGCCCATGTGTCTGAAGAGGGTGGATGGAGAGGTCAGGAAGCGAGTTCAAAGGCATCCCAGTTGACACCTTGTCCTCAGATTCCCCTTCTGGTGTCTCTGAGAGCACCTGAGCCACTCTCCAGGGGTGGAAGAGCAGCACCCGCAGCCTCCACCTTGGCCAGAAATGAGGGTGGGCTTAACCGGGTCCTTTGGCTCTCAGTCTGTCACAGACTGCCATTAAGGTGTCATCTCCAAGTGGGACTGGGGAAGGGCCTGCTTCCCCAGGCCCAAGCTCAAGGGTTGTGTGTTGGGGAGGGGAGCAGAGGGGAGACAGAAGTAGCAATGCCCTCTGGCATGGGTGGCCCCTCTGTCTTCTCAACCTGTCCTTAAAGCGCACCATGGCCTTGTCCACCAGTTCCTGCTACCTCCTACTCCAAGTCCTTTAGGCTCTGATTTGGCTGCCGAGGCTATTTGGCTGTTTCATCCTTTCCTCGGGGTCTCAGACAATGGAGGTTGATGATCCAACTGCTGAGCGCACAATCTCCCCTTGCAGCCAGAAATCATCTGCTACCCATTGCCAGCGCCTTCCCTGGGGCCAGCCTGCCAGACTGAGACCTTCTCCTTCCCTCCCACTTCTTCCTGGAAATGAGCCCCCGTCTCCCCCCACACCCCCGCCTCCCGCCTCCGCCTCCCGCCTCCCGCCTCCCGCCTCTCAGGCCTCCCTCCGGGAGGTTCAAGGACGTCTCTAGCTCCGCCCACCTCTGGTCAACCTCGGTGCTGTGTGGAGGCAGGGGCTAGTGCCCTTGGCCTCGGAGGCCCTTCTGGGAGGACAGCCCAGGATGACCTGTCTCGGTCAGCTCCGCTGCTCTGTACCGGACACAGCCCGGGAGGAGCAGCTCACCACGAGGTTATGAGGCTGACGTTGCACTGTGCTGGAAATTACAGAGTGCCTGGGAGGGAAAAACAAACTGGGGTTTCAGTTCCCATGGAAACAGCATCTATTTGCAGAGGTGCCTGCGTCAGAGCCTGGGACCCTGTGCTTGTGGGGATGGTGTGGACATTAGAGAGCAGAGTCGACCGTTTTCCCTCTGGGACTCTTCCAGGAGAGCATCTGAAAGGGTGCCCTTGCCTTTAGCCAGAAAACAGCCTTCTCAAGCAGGGCCTTGTCTGGTTTGGCATGTCTCTGCAATGTAGTTTTTTTTTGGGGGAGGGGTAGATATATGACTTATAAGTCTTCAGTATAGGAAGATCCCAAATTCACCATTCATACATTTATTCCACAAATTTTTTTTTGGACTATGACATGCGGGATGCTGGGGTATGCCAGTCAATCATGAGTTGTTCTGTGCATGCTTAGTCTAGTGCTTTAAGCCTTCAGTCCTGGAAGTAGCTGTAGTCAGATCTGGGCACCCTGGAGACCTGCCAGGGGTCAGATGATTTGGGAGCACTTGGATTCAGCATGCTACTGCCCTCACTCTGTAATCAAAGCAAGTAACCTCTGTTGTCCTATGTTAAAGGGGCTAATTCCCACATCTCTTAGGAAAGTTGATCCCAGGGAGATCACAGGGAGGTGGTTAGTTCTGTTATTGTTATGGAAGGGCATCTGTTCTGAAATTCTCTAAGGCATCACGTTGGACTTCAAATTGGGGAAACTGAGGCTGAGCAGAAGAAGGTACTCATCAAGGTCACATGGATGATAGCAAAACCAGTATGGGACTTGTGATGCTGTATCCCTTGCTTTGTGTCCTCCTTTCTGTTAAGGGCCACCTGGTAACCAGACCTTCCTCTCTGGCTGGCCTCCAACCTTCTGATTGCTTCCCTCCCCTGTGGAATGGGAACCAGCTGTATGCTGAGATGGGGTGGGTGTGAGGTGGGTACTTGGAACTTGCTGTATTTGATCTCCTAGAGGGTGCATATCAGAAAGATCACAGGCTAGACTCTGCAGCTTACCCAAGTCATTTCACCATTTAATGCCTCAGTTTCCCACTCAGTTAATTGACAGAGATCAAATTTAGAGGTCTGAGTGACCTATGCTTTTATAAGAATCCTAATGAAATCAAATTCCTGTTGGTGGCCACTCAGGTGGCCTTTCTTCCCTTCTTTGTAGGCTACTATAACTGGAGCAAGGCAGGATGGCATGCCCCTTAGAACCGATTTGTTTTTCTGGATCACTCCTTAAGTGGCTGAATGTTGGATGTCAGGGAAGAGGTGAAAACTGGAACAATTTTGCGTAGGAAAGGTTAGGGTTGGGGTTAGAGAGTAGAGGAAAAAGAATAAGTTCCAGGCCTTGGGGACCTGCTTGGCTTGTGGCAACGGCTGTGGGATCAAAAGAAACCAACACTGAAGGTCTCTGAAGGGACGGTGGGCCATGAATTACATTCACCTCCCGTGTTAGCATCTGGGGGAAGTGCAGGGAGGAGAAGATAAGAAGTAAACACATCTGAACATCTGGAGGGGTCTGGAGTTTCTGAAGGAAGACTCAGATTACAAGGCTTAAGAAGCAGATGAGCTGGTGAATGCAGGGAGAATTCAGGAGGGGAGGCCACAGCAGCTGCCGTTCAGATGGCATTTTGTCATTCCATGGAAAAGCAGGCTGTGGCTGGACAAGTTAAGTGGCATGCCCAAGTCCACCTCGCTAGTTTAGTGGAGCAGGGGATCTTCTGACTGTCTCTCTGAGGGTGCGCCTGTGGGGAAGGACATGAGCTTTGCTTCTTTGGGTCCAAGACCTACTAGTCTCTGATGGGATCACTCCTGGGGCTAGCTCAGCTGAAGACTCAATCCTGCCCTCCCTGTTCTTTCTTGCAGTCTCTCTCCCTCTCCTGCCCCCTTCTATCTATTCCTCAACTTCTCAAGTTCTTCGTTCTCTTCTGCTCCCAGCTGCTGTGGATTGAAGGCTGCTGTGGCTGTTGAGGCTGTTCCGGGGCAGACAAATGAGTCTGTTCCCCTCCATGCCCTTCCCCAGTGTCCTGTTCTGCTGCCTCCAGCGTTAAGACAGTCAAATTGCGTCAATGGACTGCAGGTGTTTTTGAGCTTGGCCTGTGCATCCACGCCCCTTCTGGGCAGTGACACGTGTGCTACAGTGCATGTACCAGAGAGGGAGCTACTGTGGTCCTCGTGGGTGCTGCGTGTGCGGGCATGCACGTGTTTATGCTTCTGCCTGTGTGCGTGGCTTACGTACTCTTGTGTATCAACGTGTGTGGGCTTCTTAAGCATACTGAAAATGTTTGTACTTATGGATGTATACCTGTAGAACCAGCTCCATAACTGGCAGGGCCTGGAGAAAGATAAAAATGTTGGTCTCATTTAAAAAAGTATTAAGAATTTCAAAACGGAGACAACAAAACCTTAAGCCAATCATGGGCTCTTGTGAGTGTTGGGCCCTGTGTGACTGAACAGGTATCAGCCCATGAAGTCGTCGGTGTCCTGCTTTTATGTCAGTGTCAGAGTGTCCTGCCGGTGGCTGTGTATGTGTGTGTGCATGCATGTGCTCAGGCATGAAATCTGAACCTTTTCTCACAATCCTGAGGACAGGCCCCTCAGCAGCTGGTGCCTATCAAAAGAAAGGTGTGTTTTATTTTTGGCGCCTTTATAGCTTGTTCCCATAGTGCCCCGGGAGGCTTTTGTTTGACTGCCTTTGTTGGAAGGGTGACAAACACTTCCCTCCACCTGCAGCCCCACCAGAAACCACAGCTGGGGGTGGAGCAGCTTCCTCAGCCCCTCACCCCCTCACCCTGCACCTCTTCCAGGCATCAACATGCCCGGAGCCCTGCCCAGCTGAGCGCTGGGCTCCCACCCCACCCAGAAAAGGCACCACTAGCACATCAGAGCTGGAGGGGGTGGATGGAAAGTATTTGGCTCAGCAACCACTTCTTAGGGCTGAGGAGATGGCGGCCTAGAGAGGGCAGGCAACCTACCATGTTGGCCAGTGACTCCATGGTGGAGCCAGGACCCTTGCCCCGCAGGTGATGTGTAGCCTGCTGTAGGGCTGAGGAGGAAGCCTGTGTGAGAAGCAGGGCCCACAGAGGAGAAGGCAAGACTCCTCTGTGGCTGCCCTCCTGTGGGGGACATCTCCCTCTCCCCCAGCAGATGAGGAGGGCTATGTCTTTGTTATTTTCTCCTTGGTCAGAGCTAACTTCAGCAGGTTTAGAGAGATGTTGACTGTGCCTGGCTTTAAGTAGGGGCACCAGAAATATTTGATAATCAATAAACTTCTATTCAGTTGAACATTGTGGTAAGGTGCAAAAGCAAGGACTTTGGAGGCCACCTAGAACTAGTTGAAGTCTCTTAGTAGCTTTATCACTTACAAGCTATGTGATTTTAGGAAAGTTATTCAACCTCTTTGAGGTTCACTTTCCTCATCTGTAAAATGGGATTCTAGTAGTGTTGTTAAATCAGATAGGATACCGATGCTTAATACAGTGTGTAGTACAGAATAAAAAAAATATATATATACACATGCACATACACTGGTGATTGATACCAGGGGTATTATGACTGAGCTACATTCCCAGCCCTTTTTATTTTTTATTTTGAGACAGAGTCTTCCTAAGTTGTTGAGGGTCTTGCTAAGCTGCCCAGGCTGGCCTTGAATTTGAGATCCTCCTACCTCAGCCTCCCAAATCTCTGGGATTACAGGTATGCACCACTATGCCTGGCTGTGATTATATTTTTTTTTAGTTGTAGATGGACACATACCTTGTATTTAATTTATTTACTATTATGCAATGCTGAATATTGAACCCAGTGCCTTTCATGTGCTGGGCAAGCACTTTACCACTGAGCTACCAGCCCAGCCCCCTGGGAACGCAATCTTAACAAAATTGCTAGCTGTGTTGCCATGGGTGAATTACACAATCAAACCTCAGTTTCCTCACTTGATCTCGTAAGATATCAGTGGGAGACGGTATAGCCAGCATAGTCCTCGGTATGTCACAGGTACCTGGTAAATGTTAGCCTGTCTCCTCTCCTGGTTTATCGCCCTCCACTTCCTCAAAGCCTCTTCCCAGCCCTGGCCCTTGTGATTCCTGTGATCCCTTTCACTAAGCCTCACCCTCTGTCTTCCAGCCTCTGACCCAGCCATAGACGCTCACAGCTCTTGCAGTCCATGCTGTGCTCAGGGTTGGCTCTGGCGGGAGTACCAGGGTGATAGAAAAGGTGACTGGAGCGGAGCAGGCACCATTTGCCATCGTTCTCCCCTTCCTTTCCCCGAGAGTCCAGATCTAGAGGTGCCTGACAGCACCCCAGACAGCTGAGCCACTGTGGACCAGGTGGGGGGAGCAGGCGGGTGGCAGAGGGAGGGAGGTACTGGCGCAGACAAGACGGTGCATCCAGGAGTCCCTGGGAGAGGACTCCGAGGGAGGCCTGGTTCCCAAGGTGATTCCCTAATGCCTGGCTTGACCACAGGCCCTGGGTAGCCAGGCCACAGAAAACCCCCTTCGGACCTGGGAAGAGGAAGGCACCACTTAGTCTTTGCAATGGGATCATGTTTCTGCTTCGGTCACTCAAGTGCAGTGCATAAACCACACAAGATAAATGTGCCTGTGTTTCCAACCTCTTTTGAAACATCGGGAAAGCGTTTGGGGCATTTCATCTGCGGCATCTGTTGAACTTCACAACGTCAGATATTTACTCAGAACAAATATAAACTCTGTGTCCTAGGCAAGCTCTGACAGGGGCTCCAGAGGACTTCAGGGCAAGGAGTCTCCTCACCTGCCCTGTCTACTGGGCTTAGACGTCTGTCCTCAGTACCTGTTGCCTCACTAGTGAATGAAGTCAGAAAGGACCTGGCCAGCCTGACCCCACCCAGGCTGTGCAGGGAGGTGCTTATTCGCTCTGAGTTGAGAACCTGGTGGTCACTCTGTGTGTGTGCGTGTGTGTGAGGTGTGTGTATGTGAGGTGTGTGTGTGTGAGATGTGTGTGTGTGAGGTATGTGTGTATGTGGGTGTGTATATGAGGGGTGTGTATATGAGGTGTGTGTATGTGAGGTAGGTGTGTGTGTGTGTATGTGAAGTGTGCATGTGGGTGAGGTGTGTGTGTGAGGTGTGCATGTGGGTGAGGTGTGCGTGTGTGTGAGGGGTGTGTATGTGAGATGTGCATGTGTGTGAGGTTGTGTGTGTGAGTTGTGTGTGATGTGTGTGTGTGAGGTGTATGTGAGGTGTGCATGTGTGTGAGGTTGTGTGTGAGGTGTGTATGAGGTGTGTGTGTGAGGTGTATGTATGGGTGTGTATGTGAGGGGTGTGTATATGAGGTGTGTGTATGTGAGGTAGGTGTGTGCTTGTGTGTGTGTATGTGAGGTGTACATGTGGGTGAGGTGTGTGTGTGAGTGTGTGTGTGGGTGTGTATGTGAGGGGTATGTATATGAGGTGTGTGTATGTGAGGTAGGTGTGTGCTTATGTGTGTGTATGTGAAGTGTGCATGTGTGTGAGGTGTGTGTGTGTGAGGTGTGTGTTTGTGAGGTGTGCGTGTGGGTGAGGTGTGCGTGTGTGTGAGGGGTGTGTATGTGAAGTGTGAGTGTGTGTGAGGGGTGTGTATGTGAGGTGTGCGTGTGTGTGAGGTTGTGTGTGTGAGGTGTGTGTATGTGAGGGGTGTGTATATGAGGTGTGTGTATGTGAGGTAGGTGTGTGTTTGTGTGTGTGTATGTGAGGTGTGCATGTGTGTGTATGTGAGGTGTACATGTGGGTGAGGTGTGTGTGTGTGAAGTATGTGTATGTGAGGTAGTTGTGTGTTTGCATGTGTGTGTGTATGTGAGGTGTGCATGTGGGTGAGGTTGTGTGTGTGTGTGTATGTGAGGTGTGTGTATGTGGGTGTGTATATGAGGGGTGTGTATGTGTGTGTGACACAGAACAGCCCTGCCAGTGAAGCCCCTGGGGTTTGTGGACAATAGATCAAGGTGCACACGGGTGAGAAAGGACCCAACAACAGAGAAGCCTGAATTGGGTCACACACCAACCCAGAGAGAGGAGCCTGAGGGGAATCCACCTCCTCTCACTTCTGATTTTGTGCAGGGCCAGCTACGTGGGATTGGTGAAGCAGCTGGGACTGGGAGCCTTTTCGGCAGACAGAAACCAGTCTCTTGCTGGGCCCTGGAGGGAACTAATGCAGGAATCCTAGGATGGCTGCTGGGCCCCTCAGGCATCTGCTCCTGTGGGGTGGGGGCTGGGGGAGGCAGGCTTTTAATGCCTGACAAGGTTGCTCTTTTGAACTGGGGGAGAGGGTCCCCATGAGGTTTTTTAGAGGCTCAGAGTAGGAAACGGCTATTTCTGACCCTTTTCTCAGCAGAAAAGGCCATGGGACCACTTGTGTGTCTAAAAATAATGGGGCCTCCTTTTCCCTCCTCTGAGATTGGGAGGCCTGGGGAAATTACGCATGTGTGAGTTGGGTGTGAGCATGTGTGTGAGCATGTGTATATACATGGGGCTGTCCATGTACCCACTGAAGATACTCTCCAAGTTGGGCTCCCTGTGTATACTTCCGAGACCCACCCTGTCCCACCTGTCCCCTTCCTTTAATTCGTCACTTAGAATCACTTTCCTCCTACTCTCCTTTGGCTTAATCCCCCACCCCATCTCATGGACCAGGTTCTTCCCTTCCAACAATTTATCCCTCAACGCAGAAATGCAATCAAGCACATACCTCCTGGAGAAATTAACCTATCTTCCTTTCTTAAGAAGATCAGGGCCGGAGCCAGGTGTGGTGTGCATGCCTGTAATCCCCGAGGCTCCGCAGATTGAGGCAGGAGGATTGCGAGTTCAAAGCCAGACTCAGCAATTTAGTGAGGCCCTAAGCAACTTAGCAAGACTGTCTCAAAGTAAAAACTAAAAAGGTCTGGGGATGTAGCTTAATGGTTAAGCACAAGCACCCCTGAATTTGATCCCTCTAGTTCTGGTGGAGCGCTTGTCCAGCATGCATGAGGCCCTGAGTTCTATTCCCTACCCCAAGGGGTGGGAGAGTGTGTATGGGGAAGGAGGGCAGCAATATTAGTTGCTTGATTCTGCTGCCATATTTCATTCACTTTCCCAGACTCCAAGGACTGGACCTATTTAAGGGAATGAGGGAGGTTTTCCTGCCTGCCAGGAAAAACTAGGCAGGTGGAAGGTGGGTGTGCAAGAGTGTTGGAGCTAGTGCAGCTAGGTCTTGTGGGATGTGTTCTGGGTGGGACCTTCAGAGACTGGGTTCAAGTTCTAGTGTTGCCAAGAAGTTATTACCTTCTCTGAGCCTCATTTGTTTCACTAGGAACACTGGTGGGATGGCCCGACTACTAGTCCCAAAGTTGCCTCCCAGCTTGCTATGAATTGAATGGGAATGGAAATTGAGCTAAAGAATTGAACTTGGTTAGCTTGAGGTTAGCAACATTTTTTTAGCCACTATTTCTTAAACATCTCCTAAACTACTACCAATCCCACTTGTACACACATTACTAAGCATTTTATTTATATGAGTGCATTCTTCCTCATCACAACCCTAGGAGATAGGTACTACTAAAAACTCCACTATTCAGATTAGGAAAACGAATCTAAGTTACCAGCCCAAGTAGTGGAGGTGGGATTCAAACCAGACGGTCTGGCTGCAGTCTGAGCTCTCCACCAACACACTCAACATTCCAGGCACTATGCTGAATGTTTACCCAAATGCTGTCCATTTTGCAGCTGAGAAATCTGAGACTCAGAGTAGTTGAGCAACAGTTGAAGGTCACACAGCTGGGGAGCAGTAGAGATGAGATTCAAAGTCGGCTGGGCTCCAGAGCCTCTGCTCCCCCCCACCCTCTGGCAGCCCTGCCAGACCCTTGAGCTCCCCAAAGCAAGTTTAAGCAATCTTCCTGCATTGTGGTGTCTCTCCTGGTATGTCATTTCCTCCCTCTGGGCCTCAGTTTCACCATCTGGAGAATGATGGGGGTTGGCCCTGCTGAACTTCAAGGTCCCTTGCAGCTCTATGAGGCTGTGATGGAGAGGTGGGGTGCTTGAGCTCAAAGGGCAGCTCTGTGAACTGGGAATGCCTTGGACTTGGCCTGTGGTTGCAGCCAGGGAGGATGAGGGGACAAGGGGCTGGCTACGGAATGAAGGGAAATTTCAGGAAACTAGAAAGCCCATTGGGATTGTGAACCTGGGACGATAGGTTGTATGAAGCAGATGAGAAAGGTGGGGAGAGAGAGAGAGAGAGAGAGAGAGAGAAAGAGAGAGAGAGAAGCCCTGAGGGGCCTCCTCGGGGGTCCTCTCCTTTTTCTCAGGATTCACCCCAAAACCCAAAACACGAGAGTGCTGGAAAGGGAGTGGGGGTCAGGCCAGCACCAGGCTGAGGTCAGAAGTTCTGAGACACAGCAGTTTGGGGAATTAACATTGCTGGGGGTTTTATTGTCTCTGTAAATATTTGGAGACGCCCAGTTATTCTAAAAAAATGTATTTGAAGTTGGGGTGGTGTGTTTGTGTGGCTGGCCTGGCTTCCTTTTCCCTGACCACGCTTGTTACATTTCCCCCTGCAGGAACTGAGGATTGCTTTCCCATTTGAAACTTCGTTAGGATGTACGCACCCACACGTGCTTGGGCAGGTTCCCCTTGGGGACACACATGCACAATGGCATTGCCTTCTCACCACACAATCACATGTGCACACAGTCGCAGCTGCACCTTTTAATATTTAATGCTGTTTCTGTGGACGCCGCTCACGCTCACTGCACCCGTGCCAGGCTCGTTCCTCTCAGGGCGCCAGTTCCCGGCATGGAGGCAGCCTGATAAATTGTGTTAAAAACCTTCCAGCCCAATGCATCCTGCAGAGGAGGGTAATGTCATGCGGTTACGAGATTAGAGAATGGGCGTCATTACCAGGCAGGCTCTGTTTTTCAACGAGGATCTTTTTGCTTGGGAAAATTGGTGGGTTCACCTTTTGTGTGAATGTCTCAGCCTTCCTTCCTTGGATGCTCTCTCCTTGCAGGACCCGGAGTGATACGGGGCAGGGGATGCTGGGCCTTAAGTTCCGCCCCACGCCGCACAGGTTGGATTGACTTATATGACTTGGAGAAGTCAGGGTTCTGGGTGGGCCCAGGGCACCAGTGACACGGCTGGCGTGTGCAGCAGTGTCTGTTCTCTCCCATCCTACACCGGTATGGCTTAAATGTGGGTCCCTCCAACACTCCCAGGCTGGAACTTAAGCCCCAAGGTGGTGGTATTACAGGGAGGGGTACTTGGGAGGCATTTAGGTCATAAGGGCCTCATGCTCTGGAACGGGATTAACACCCTTATAAAAGAGCTAAAGGGAACTTGCTGTGCCCTTTGTGCCCTTTGTGTGTCCTCCCGAACTGTCAGGAACACTCTTCTATTTAAAAACTTCCCAGGCTGTTTAGTATTTTGTTACTGCAACAGGAATGGACTAAGACATATGCCATGGAGGGCCACTGCTACAAGCGGCCAGTAGGGAGGGTCCTGGGTGGTCCCAGCTTTCAAGCACCCAGCAAAGGGTCCCGTCCAGCCTGTCTCATGGATCCCATTCTAGATTCTGCACTCCAGAGGGCCATGTCCCCAGAACCCAGGGAAAGGCCCACCCTCCAAACACAAGTTTTGGGGTCTGAGGGGACTGACTAGGGTCAGGGGCTCTAGTTCCAAGCTGAGCTGGCACAGGCAAGCAGACCAGTATGCAGATGCAGCTGAGGGTCAAGAGGGCTCCCAGGCAGGGGCTATTGGAACTTGCTGGTCTCCACTTGGATGGGAGTCTCTGGTTCACTGGCGACCGCACAGGCTTGTTTCCATCCTGTGCTCTCTGGAAGGGCGTTCACAAGATGGACATCCTGTCCTTCCCCTCCTTCCACCTTGTTCAGCTTCTTGGGCTTGTGTCTCTGGATGAGCTCAGAGCACAGCTCAGTAATCTCATGTTTCTGAGCATCTCTGAGAAATGAAGCTGGGAGGAGGGAAATGGGGGTGGGCAGGTGGGGCGTGGGGTGTTGCAAAAGAACACACTCATTTGCCATTTACCAAAGATTTCTCCCCCTTTCTTTTAAAGCTATTGTTTCCTCTAGGGAAATTTTTTATTTGTGTGTGAGGAAAATGTGCTCTCTTAATGAACTGAAAGCAGAACAGGGGGAGAATTTTTCTATCCCTGTGACAAAGAACAGAAAAGTAGCTAGCTCATTGGCCATTGGCAGCCAGCACTGTCACCCTCTCTGATCCCCAATGTTTCTCTCAGTCCTCTCCTCCCATCCTGGTGGAGCTGAGACCTGAGTGCATTTCATGGCTGCTGCAGAGCCTGTCTGGGAAGTGGAGTGGTCAGGCTGAGGGAGCTGGTCTGGCCTGCAGGGATTACCACCTTCCTTTGTTGGCAGATGCGTTTTCAGAGCAGCTAGGAGACTGCCTTGCTGTCTTGGACGAGAAAAGAGAGATGGAGGAAGGGACTCAGAGAGTTAGTTATCCTTCTTTCAGCCACGCTAAGAAGTTTCCCCACCATCTTGGTCTTGGAGACAAAGCCTTGTTTTCTAGAAGACCTGGCTTCTGTCCTTGAATCTCCAGGATGGTTTCAGAGGTCTTAGCAGCTCACTGCCACCACCAGCCCCATCCCCAAGGCTAGTAGTGCTCATCAGCCCTGTTCCCTTCACTCCAGGAGGGGCAGATGGTTTCTCGACTTTCACTTCTGATCTTTGGTTTGGGGACAACAGCTTTGGGTTTGGAAAGTCACTGGTCCCGGTGTTAGCTTCTCAGCTGCATCTCATTCCAGCCGTGGTTGAGGTAGCTAGTGTTGGGCTTCAGCTGTCTCCTGGGGCCCTGGGTTTTTACTCTAAGGTCAACTTCAGTGGCCAGAACTGCTTTTCCCCCAGCAGCTCTGGGATAGGTCCTGAGTCTTGTTTCTGCTGCCTGTCCCCTCCAGCCTGGGCAGAGGAGCGACCTACGGAGAGAAGGTGGTGGTGGTCTCGGCCTCCACGCTCATGGAGGCGTGCCGCATGTGCCGACAGGAAGACAAGTGCCGGAGCTGCTCCTGGCTGAGGCAGCCCAAGTCCTTGAAGAGCTTAAAGAGGTCGTTGCGGAACTTGACGCCAATGAAGGCGTATAAGAAAGGGTTGACGCAGCAGCGGACGCAGGCCAGGCTGTAGGTGACATCGTAGGCGATATTGAGCTGCTTGCTGAGCTCGCAGGTGCTGCTGGTGATGTTGAAGTTGGCCACCGTCTGGGCAAGAATCACCCCGTTGTAGGGCAGCTGGAAGACTATGAAGACCACGACCACAGCGATGATCACCTTGATGGCCTTGTTGCGCTCGAAGTTGTGCGCCTGGAGTAGAGTGCGGATGATGACAAGATAGCAGAAGCTCATGGCCAGCAGGGGCACCAGGAAGCCGACGACCATCTGGGCCACCTGGATGGTGATCAAGGCCTCCACGTGCTCAGTGATGAGAGAGCATCTCCATGCCTGCTCACTGCTGCTCCTCTGGATGCCACTGTACACCATCTCCGGGATGGAAAGCAACATGGCCAGCAACCAGATGCCCACACAGGACAGCTTGCTGATGAGAAGCACACGGGCGCGGTGGCGGTGGGCCGACACAGCCTGGACGATGGCCACATAGCGGTCGATGCTGATGCAAAGAAGCAGCAGCATACCGCTGAAGAAGCTTATCTTGTAGATGCCAAAGATGAGCTTGCAGAAGTAGATGCCGAAGATCCAGGAACTGGCTGCACTGTAGGCCCAGAATGGAAGGGTCAGGAGGAAGAGGATGTCTGCCATGGCCAGGTTGAGCAGGTAGGTATCCGTCATGGTCTTCAGCCTCTTGAAATAGATGTAGGTGGACACCACCAGCCCATTGCCCAGCAAGCCCACGAAGCAAATAACCGAATACATGACTGGGAGGAACCAGGCCTTAAAGTTCCGCACATCTTTCTTGTAGCATAAAGACTCATACAAGGTGTAGTCCACCGTGGTGTTGTCCCCGGTGTAATCGTCTGTGACCTCATCTTGGCACAAGCACACCTGTGGGGAAGGAAATAAGGGAAAAAAAATCCAGTTTTAGCTAGGTGGGTCCAAATCTGGCTGGGATTTATTGTAGAGCAGTGGTTTCAAAGTGTGGACTCATTGTCATCAACATCACCTGGAATGAGGCGGAAATGTGGAACCAGCATCTCAGGGGCTGGGCCCAGAACTCTGTATTCTTCCTAAGCTCTCCACGTGATTCTTTGTTTGAAATCACTGCTTCTCAAACTTTAACATGCATATGAATCAGGTAGAGATCTTGTTAAAATGTGTATCCTAAATCTGCAGGCTAGGTGGGGCCCGGGATTCTAAATTTCTACTAATCAGTATCAGGGGTCTGATTTTGCCAATTCTGAGATACTCGGCCTCACATGTGCAGATGATGGACTAGAAAAAGTTTGGGATTTGGGGTTCTGGTACCCTTTCAGGTCCACAGAAGTTTTATTTTGCACTGTGGAAACTCCATGAGGTTGGAGGCATGTGTCATTCTTCTGGACCTTTTTTTAGAACCTGGTGGTTTCCCAGGGGTACCTACAAAATGCCTCAGCTTTTGAGGGAAAATCCTCCTTGTGGGGGGGTCAAGGTTGAGGAGGACCTGCAGTGAGAAGACAGGACAGCGAAAAATCCCATGAACAAGTTTTGAAGTCAGGCGCGGTGGCGCATGCCTGTAAACCCAGCAACTGGGGAGGCAGAGGCAGGAAGATTGCAAGTTCAAGGACAGCCTGGGCAATTTAGTGAGGCCCTACGCAACTTAGCAAGGTCCTGTCTCAAAAGCAAAAAACAAAAAACAAAAAAACAAAAAAAAAGAAAGAAGGACTTGGATGTGGCTCAGTGATTAAGCACCCCTGGGTTTAATCCTCTATACAAAAAAAAAAAAAAGAGGTCATGAAGTCCCAGGTTTGGTATAAACTGCTGTGATCATGGGTGGTGAGCAACTTGGAGCCGTCTATGGATTCTTGGTGCCTGCTAGCACTCAGCAGGAGCTCAGGCAACACATGCCCACATGCACTGAACTCTGAAAGAAGATAACTGGATGACAGAGCCTGGTGGGGTGGGGAGTGATCCTCAGCTGTGACTGAGTCCCTACAGGCAGCTGTGCCCCTGGAAGGAAGTGAGGCTTTCTTCTCCCACTCTCCCTCTGTGCTCCTACTCTCTCCCCCACCTCTCTGCCTCTCTCTTCCGGCAGACAGATCCCAATCAGCAGGGCTCAGCTGCTCTGGGCTTTTTTTAGCCTGTCTGCAGGGCCAGGTGAAGGTTCAGCAGCCTGCTGTGATTTTATCAATGAAGGAGGGGGCATGAGGACTGCTGTGCACGGTGATGGATGGCCCTGCTGGCAGGGTGGGGAGCTGGGCTGGAAGACCTCAGGAAGCTCATGCTTCTTCCTCAGGGAACCCGGCTCTTAGCATGGATATCGTTGGATATCCATGGCATTGCTAGCTTGTGAAGAAAAGTCAGTGGCAACCCCTTTTTCTTCTCCTAGGTGTGGCTGCAATCTGGGAGCCCTGGAAGAGGCTGGCTGCCCTTGCCTGCCACCATAGTAAGTCCTAAGGCCTTAGGTGCAGTGTCCCGGGGGTTGCAGGTATTCAGGCTCACCTAGAGGGCAGTACTCCGGCCTCTATGAAGTGTGCTCCCCCACTCCTGCCTTCTTTTGTCCTCTCTGCCTTGCTCTGGCTCCACACCCCCTGCAGCCTTGCCGCCTCTGCAGCCCACAGCCCCACCACATCCTGCCCTGTCTGAGCCCCCCGCCCCCCAGGGAAAGAGAAGAAGGAGCCACAGCTGTCTTCATCCCCTCCCCAGCCTTCCAGGCAGCAGTACAGCCCCTCAGAGTTCTGGAGGGAGGGATGAGCTCAGGGGCCGGGAAGCGGGAAGCGGGGCTAGGCTGAGGGCTGCAGCCCAAGCTCCGGGGGGCCTTTGGGATGGGGTTTTGGGAACAGTGCCCAGCTTGGGGCTTGCCTCTGGCCTGAACTCCTGGAAAGCTTCCCCTCTGGCTGCCAGACCTGGGGAAGAGCCCAATTCTGAAGTACTGCTTCTCCAGAGTGGCCTCAGCAAGGCTGGCTCTTCCCTAAGCCCAAGGGCGCTGGTAGTTGATGGGGTGCATCTTCTGATTCCGTGGCTGGGACTGAGGAGTGGCAACTTGCAAGATGGGGAGCTCTGCTTCTGCAGAGTTCAGGACCCTGAGAAGTGTGTGCTGCATGCACCCTCCCCCAGGGTCCCTGCCCTGTCCTCGCTCCCTCTCCCCCAAGGGAGGCTGGATGGGTCTCTGTTTTATGAGAGAGCGGGGTTCCCGGAGGAGCCTTTGACTGAAGGGGAGAGACAGATAGCCTAGTAACTGGCTTGCCAGACCATAGTTTCTTTTCTCAGCTCACATGTGGCATTTTGCATGCGTGGATGCGTGCACGCGTGTGCGAGACCAGGTCCTCTCCCAGCCTTTGCGTTTTGCTGTTCCATCTCTAAGAACTCAAGTCTGTGCTTCTGTCTCCTCAGTGGGGAGGCTGGAGGTGGGGTGGGGAAGGCGGTGGTAACTTACTTCCCCTCATGTTTTAATTTAGATGGAGTGAAGGAAGTCCAGAGAACATCTGTGACTCTCAGGGGTCACTCAACAGATGGAGGGGGGCGGCCATCCGCTTAGTGAATGGCAGGTGGGTTTTGTCTGGTCTTCTATTTCTAGCAAATGACCAGCTTCTCCATCACCACTCCTGCCTTGGGTGGGGGTGGGTGGAGGAACTGAGCATCCTCTGATCAGAAACCTCACCTGGAAGACGACGAGGAGAGCCACCGCCAGCATGCTTTTCATTGGTTTCCCTGTAGGAGACAGGCGAGAAGGTTATTGCTTGGCAGGGTCGACCCTTTTTTATTAAAGAAAGCAGCGGAGTGGGGAGCGGCTGCTGGGAACCTTCATCCTGAGCTCCAGGCACTGCATTTGCAGAAAGAGAACATCGGAACCAGATTGTGCTTTTGAATACCTGGCCCACTGCCCAGCAGCCCTGTCCTCACCTCTCCTTCCTCCACTCCCAGGTCCAGGAAACAGGCAGGATTAGAACACGGGGCAGGAACTTCCCACCCCAGCTCTGGCCCATCTGGGCTTCTTCTGGAATTGGAGGGTCCACTCTAACCCTGACTGCCCCTCAAAACTGCTGAGCCTGACCCGAGGGTCCTAGCTCCCTCTCCCACTCTGCGTGACACAGAAGAGAAGGCAAGGCCTGGGAGCATGCACGCATGGCCAGCGCTGCTTCCATGCCAGGAACTGTGAGCCTAGGCCATTTCTCCAAGTCTAGGTGAGGGGGGCCTCATCTGAAGCCCTGAGTGTTTCTCAAGGGAGGCAGGCTGAGGAACTAGGGGATCTCACAGGGCAGGTGGAAGAACGAGGTTACTTGACTGGCCTTCCAATGGTAGGGGAGAGCTTTGAGGACCTGCTGGCCCCCTAACACCCTTTCATTCATTGACATTCACTCAGCACTGACGATTGGTCCCCTGGCCCACATGCTTAGCCCACTTTTGGGGCTGGAATCCCTTTCCTTTTGCATAGTGCTGGCCCTGAATTGAGGAAGAGACCAGGAATGGTGCACCTGTGAATGAATGGACTAATGCCCTGCTTGTCCTTCCAAGCAGGGAGCATCTAAGGGTCTGAGAGGACACCTAGAGGACAGATGGATGCTGTTCTTGATGGAACTACTTTTCTTTCTTTAAACTGAAGTGTATGTGTGTATTTTCTTTCACTCGTTTCTTCATCTAATACCTTGGGTGATAGGTGGGAAGGGAGAAGTGCCTTTTAAAAAAAAAAAATATATATATATATATATATATATTATGGGAAGGAATGTGCTGTGGAAGTCAGGACACCTCCTTGCTTCTGAGAAGCAAATGGAGACTCCAGGATTTAATGCACAAGAGCTGGATGTGCTGCGCGGCCTAGCATTAGAAAGCGTTTCCTCCTGCAAGCTGAGCAGGAAGGACGGTTGACAGAGCAATTATGTAGAAGTGTCATCCCATTAGCAGTCTGGGAGCACCCCCAGGGCACTAGCGGTGGGTGCCTTCTTGACCCCTGGAACTCCTCCTTGTCCCCAGACTCTCAGTTCCCAGCCAGGGCCTAACCCACAGAGTCACTGTGACCACAGAGGCAGATGCTCAGGTAGGAAGTGTAGGCGTTAGCTGCTTCAGTTTCAGTAGGGACTGGAAATGCCTGGAACCGGCTCCCTCTTTCTTTTGGAGACTGGGGGCCCTCTGGAGGCCAGGGAAGCAGCACAGGATGGGAGGTTCTGTGTCCTTGGCCACAGCACCACCTGCTGGAACCCTAGCTGCATGACACCAGGTTCCAGGCACGGTGATTGGGAACCTGGGGATTCTGTGCTTGGGAGTTCCTAGGAAAGGGAGGAAGGGCATCAGGACACCTAGATAAACAGATACTTCTCCAATCTCAAGCCTTTTTTATTTTTTTTAATTTTGAGATATGGTCTTGCTAAGTTGCTTAGGGCCTAAATTGCTGAGGATAGCTTTGAACTTGTAATCCTCCTGTCTTAGCGTCCCAAGCTGCTGTGATTATGGGCATGCACCACCGTGGCTGACACTCCTAAAGTGTAGTTCCGGTGCCAACCCCCACTATGTCTTCCCATGGGCTCTATCCAACCCTAGGAAGGAAGTTCCTGATGTGAGCATGGCAGTCAAACCTCCACTGTGTACTTGGACCTGTCTTCCGAGCTGCATCTTCCTGGGGACAGCAACTCACTGTCCCCTTGTCCTCAGTTTGTGCCTGAACATTTGCAGTCTTGGTGAGAAGAACTGCGTGTGGCCTCCTGCTCTGGTCTTTCACTTCTCTTTCTCACTGAATTACCTTTAGAGCCCCTGAGCTTGAGGCCACACGTCTCCACTTAACCACACTCTCTCCAGGGTCCAATGCACCACCCCTACCCTCCCTGACTCATCTGATGTTCAGCGTTCGAGGTTTCTTTCAACACGTCAAAGTCTTTCAGTTACTCTAGAGAAAGCCTGCTCTGACTGTCAGTGAGAACGAGAAACCTCAAGGTTTTGATCAGTCACAGTAGGTGAAATATGAGGAGCAAGAGCTCTTTCTATTTTACTCTGCCTGCCCTTCTCCTGGGCCCTGTTCCACCCCTTTTGCTACTATGGGGAGGGGGTCTTGGTGTGTGTAGGTGACCTCTCATTCCAGGTGTGGTGGACATGGGGGATGAGCAGGCTTCTCGTAGGTCCAGAACAGACCATTTTCAAGAAACTTAATAGGGAAATTTAGGGGAATTCTGGTATGTGACCCAGGGACCTGGTCAGTGGCCATGAGTCAGATCATTCCTGTCTGTTAAAAGTCATAAAGCAACTGGTCTTGGGCAGCAACTTGAGTGGGACCCACAGAGCTGGGAATCTCAGGGGTTAAGGAGTGGTTGACCTAGATTTTGGGTGTTTTCTGAGTTCCCGAGTTTCTAGTAATGATCATAACAAATATAAACTTCCCTAAAACTCCAACCTGGGCCCCTGAAGAACCTCCCATCTGGGAGGAGAGGATTACTGGCTGCCTGTACCCCATCCCCAAACTTCCATCCCCACATTTCCCAGGCCCTCCAGGCTGCCCAGGAATCCTGGCTCTTCATTATTTGGCCCCAGAGCCACCCAAGCTCTTTCCTCTGTGACATTTCTCACCCACCAACACAATCTGACTCTTTGGGCAGGGAAGCAGTGAGGGATCTGAGGAGGAGATGAGAGGCCTGGGGGGCTTTCATACAGGCAGGGATAGGTGAGAGCTGGCTGGATTATGGAGTTTCTTCTATCCACTGCTTTATCCAAGGATACAATCTATATTTACTGAGCTCTTACTCTCCACCAAACTGTGTGTCTGCAAAGTCTTATTTCATCCCCACAAAAAGCCCTCTGAGACTGGCACTACCATCTTCCCCATTTGCCAACCAGAAACAAGTTCAGAGTCACCCAAAAGGCCAGTGGTGGAGCTGAGTGTCGAATCTCTGACTCTGGAAACCATTCTCTTGGGCTGCCGTCTTGTCTTTAAGTATCTCTCCCTTGCAACATACTCCCCGTGATCCTCGTTCTATGTTCTAGGAAACAGAGAGGTGAAGCCTCTTGCCTGGGGACACACAGCTGGCTTCTCAGAGATGGATCTGAGTCGGGAATGAGATGGCCAGCTTTGGGATCTCACTACTGCATCAAGCTACATTTCCTATGGCCTGCTGTGTATGTGGCCCTCTCTGGAGCCCAAAGGCAACCCCCCACTCTCCTGCATCCATTGGTCACTCAGTTCTGTTGCTTCTATTTTTTTTTTAATGGTACTCAGTGGACTCTACCACTGAGCCACATCCCCAGCCCTTTTCATTTTTTATTTTGAGACAGGGTCTCATTAAGGTGCTGAGGCTGACCTTGAACTTGCCATCCTCTTGCACCTGCCGTGACTGCAGGTGTGCGCCACCATACCTGGCAATGCTGGTGCTTCCATTCATCATGATCTCCCAGAGCTGGCTCTGTCTGACAAAAAGCTTTGCTGCTCCTTCCAAAATACAAATCTCATCCTTTAACTCAGCTGATTGAGAAGTAAAAAATCTTCACTGGCTCCCCATTGCTTTCAGAAAGAACTGTACACTTCCCAGTGATGCTGCACAAAGTTGTAGGTATTGGTTTGACCTGCCCCCACCCTTTCTCCCTTCTTCCTCCTGAGTACGGCCACCACTTTACACTCCCCCCAACTTGCTTCTTTCTTGTGTCTATTCCATTTGCCAGAGTGACCACTTATCAGCCCGAGGACTGGATCTGGAGGCCTTTAGTGTGGTGCACTCTCTGGTTCACTCTACTCCCCTCTACTTTCTTTATCTTATGCCTTCTACCTTATTTAACTTGTTGGCTTCAGATGGCAGTGAGTTTGAAGTCCCTGCCATGTCCTGGGCCTCTTCCTCATTTGGTTTGACAACTCCCACACATCCTTCAAAACCCAATTTAAATGCCCTCCTGACCTATGGTCACAATTCTCTTCTTGTCCTTATCCTCATTAATGCTGTATCTCACTCTGCTGCAGCAGCGTATTGACTTGTATGTCTCTCTTTTCACCAGACTGGTTTTCCCTGAATTCCCCAATCAATGAGAGGTGATTGAAAGACAATACCTAGCAAACAGAAGAGATTCTTCCATAGCCACCCAGGCTGTAGCATCCCCTCTTGCCCATGACCAAGTTGCTGGGAGATAGGACAGATTATCCCTGAATTCCTTGAGCATCCCTCTTTCCCACACTTTATGGACATGCTGTGAGTCAGAGGCAGGTTCAATGGGGTGCTGGGCTGCTCACTCAAACCGTGAAAAAAGGCCGGCTCAGCTCTTGTGTGGAGTTTTCATTTTGTGTAACAGAAACCGTGCCTCCTCATCTACCTCTAACTCCCTGACAGGCAGATGAAGATCGAAAAACAGATCCTTTGTGGCCCACCCGCCGTTCCAACGGCCCCACGCGCACTCTGAACACAGCTCCTCATACCAGTACTTCTGGTTTGGCTGTTAGGGCTCTCTCAAGTTGAGTGAGGAAGCAAGGACATCCTTTCCTCCAGGATCAGGGCTGCCATCTCTCCCTGCACGAAAGCCCATGGGCTTGCGTCCCCAAACTAGTCCAGGGAGACACTCAGCGATGTGTGAGAGCACCTTTGTGTGTGTTAAGAAGTCAGCTGATGGGGCTGAGCAGTGGCTCAGTGGTAGAGTGCTTGCCTGGCATGCACAAGGACCCAAGTTCAAATCCCAGCACCACATACACAACTATGTGTCAGAGAAACAAAGGCCAGATGAAATAAATAAATAAAATCCTTTCTTTCTCTCTCTCTTAAAAAAAAAAAAAGACAACAAAGAAGTCAGCTGACAGCCTGGAGTCTGCCAGAGCTGACTGGAGAATTTACACTATGGAAATTGGCCCTCAGTACAAACTCAACCTTTCTTCCACCTTGGAGTTGCTTTTTAAACGTCTAGCAGCATGGCCCTGGGCACCTGCCTGACCTCCCTCACAGAGGTCAATACAGGAAAGCTGGAGCACATTGCCTGTGGATGGTGTGGGCGCTCTGGGGTTGTGGCTGGTACAGGTAGATTTCTAGGGAGAGGGCTTAGGGAGCAGGCTGGCCAGGAGGAGAAGTTAAAAGGTTTTCAAGATGGAAAATTGACTTGAAATTCTTGATTCCTTCCTTTCATCAATCCATTTATCTACCCATTTATCATCCATCTACTCATCCATCCACCCACCCATCATGCTCCCACCCATCATGCACCCACCCATCCATCCATCTACTCATCATCCATCCATCTATCCACCCATCCATCCACCCACTCATGCACCCAC